>JARJDX010083316.1:0-11040 GCA_030264735.1 Gymnusa sp. GC000175
AACTAAAAGGTCATCAAAAATTGTAAAATACATATTGCAAAAAAAGCATTAATTTTCATCCATTCCATTTTTTGAAAGTGTTTGGGCGTTATACTAAGGAAATGCATTATTTATTTATGTTTTCAAATTTTTATAAATTATTATAGAACTCTTAAGTGTACAAAAACAAACCTTACCGATATACGATAGCATGATGAAGTATTGTAATCGTAAAAAAATGAGGTTTTTGTGTGCGTGTTTGTGACAATTTGCGTGTGTGTGGGTGTATGTATTTGTATATTGTGCGAAAAAGAATACATCAATTTTACTAAAAACAACTTTTTAAAATCATCGTAGGTAACGCTGTAATCGCGGAAAAAACAAATCTTCCGATAATTTCTTCCTGCGGTTACAGCGCCATTTAGGATTTTATAGTTGATCACGTTCTCGCCCACTCAGGATCAGATGTCTTCTTTAAAACCATAAACTTTTGATTCGTAACACAATTCCGCACCGTTTTAGAAATATCGCTACTGGCGAATTAAAATGGGACATCCGGTATGTAGTTTCACCTGCTATCGTCCTTTATTTTTATGAAATCCTGAATGTCACTCCTCCGATTATTGTACGAAAAAAGAAAAATACACATTACAGATGTACAGTAGCGGATTTCGGCAGAGACGCGCGCTTGAGGATTTGACAGATCCACAGGTCACATAAAAAAAATCTATTTTGCAATAACATCATTTCCTTAAGTCTATGTGCTACAAATATTGTAAAGTAAAGAATTTAATTTAGCTTAAAGATATTTACATTATACATTTCGTTTAATTTGAAGAAAATGTCCAGTCGGGGGTTTGATCCAAATGTAACAGAAAGAAACATTTCTTAGAATATTGTTTGTAACACTTATTTGCAACGCCAGTGATAAATGTTAATTTTCAGTCCTCAAATGAGATATTTAAGAAATTCATGTTAACTAATGCGATTTTGGTTTGATTTGAACGATTTTTGTTAAAATTTAGATGACATTGGTTTGAAATACTTAAATATTTATTAAATTAAGTTTATTTTCTTCAAAATCTAGATCAGTGAATTTAAATTGTGGGGCGCCCCTAACTTTCACTAAAATAACATTTTTTAAAATAATAATTTTTAAAAATTTGGAGCAATTTTAGTCAAAATTTAAAAAAAGTGGGTTAAAATTACAAATTTTATTATTGATTTTCGTCATAATTTAAATAATTTTGGTTAAAATTGCAAAGGTATAGTCAAATTTTAGTAATTTTAATTAATAATTTTGATTAATTATTAGTGTTTAGTCAAATTTTGAAAATTTTACTTAAATTTGTAATGATTTCGTTCATGTTTAATCTATTTTTGTCGTTTTTGTCATAAGCGGGTGATTTTGGTTAAAATTGATTTAAATTTGGTAAATTTTAATCAATATTTAAATAAATTTGGATTAAATTGTAATGATTTTAATTATATTTAAGCATTTTTTTAATTAAAAATTTTTAGAATCTGAATTTTATCAAAGTTGGAGAATTTTCGTGAAAATTTAAGCGATTATCTTCAAAATTTAAAAGATTTTGATCAATTTTGATCAATTTTTTTTAAATATAAATGATTTTGTTCAAATTAGCTTAATTTACGTCGAAACTAATATAAATTTACCATAATAACAAATATATTTATCGATTCTCGTCATAACTTAAATAATTTTTGTTAATTTTACAAACGTATAGTCAAATTTAAGTAATTTTAATAATTTTGATTAATTATTAGAGTGTTTAGTCAAATTTAGAATATTTTGGTTAAATTTTTAATGATTTCGTTTATGTTTAATCTACTTTTGTTGTTTTTGTCATAAATTAGTGGGATTTTGGTAAAAATTGATAAATTTGGATTAAATTGTAATGATTTTGATTATATTAAACCTTTTTTTTAATTATAAATTATTAGAATATAAATTTTGTCAAATTTGGACAATTTTCGTGAAAATTTAAGCGACCATCTTCAAAATTTAAATGATTTTGATCAATTTTGAGCAATTTTCTTTAAATATAAATGATTTTGTTCAAATGAGCTTAGTTTGAAATTAATATAACTTTTGCAAAATTTGGCAATTTTCGACAAAATTTGAACGATTTTGGTTTGAATAATTATGTTTTAATATAAATTTAGACGATTTTTGTCAAATTAGAGTGATTTAGGTTAAAATTAATATAAAATTGTAATATTTTATAAGATTTTGTCAATATTTTACATAAGTCAATAAGCAAATGGTTGTACAATAGTTATTAGCGTGAAAGGGTAGATCCAGTGATTTCCCCTATATAATTTTAACTTAACTTATTGGTTATTTATAAATAACTACAGCTTGACCAGTATATATGTGGCATGTGAAAAATATTTTAAATAAAATTTTCTACCAAATTTTGCATTGTGTCACGGGTCTTAGGTGCAAAAATACTTTTTCAGAGACTGTACATTACTTTGCTTCAAGATAGCGATACCACTCCCACTTTCAAGTGAGAGTTAATTGTGCGCACCTATAAGCTGTCAGCCAGCTAGACTTGGTCAAGTTGTACATAGATGCTAAATAATATTGTCAATATGATTTTTGTTTAAATTTTTACAATTTTCTTCAAAAATGGTAACAATTTATAAATTTGATCAGTTTTAGTACAATATTTTGGATTATATTGTAATGATTTTAAAAATATTTAGGCAACTTTCTTTAACACATTTGAATTGATATAAGTTTTGCTTAATTTGGGACAACCTTCATAAAAATTTTTGTTTTATATTGATGTTTTTAATAAAAAAAATTATTTAAATTTTGATTAATATTTTTTTTTTTCAAAAATATAAATGTAATGTTAAAATTTGCTCAACTTACGTTAAAATTAATATGAATTTCATCCAATTTGGGCAATTTTCATCAAACTTTGAACAGTTTTGATTTAAAGTACTATGTTTTTAAATAAATTTAGGCAATTTTTGTCTAATTATGGCGATTTAGGTTTAAATTTGTATGAAATTGCAAAATTTTGTAAAAGTTTTGTTAATATTTAAACGATTTTTGTCTAAATTGCGATATTTTGAACAAATTTAAACAATTTTTTAAATATTTATCTATGAATTTGGTTGGTTTTAGTCAATATTTAGATGATTTTTGATTAAAATGTAACTATTTTTATTAAATTTGGGCAATTTTTTGTTAAA
Organism: Gymnusa sp. GC000175; assembly: GCA_030264735.1. Taxonomy (NCBI): domain Eukaryota; kingdom Metazoa; phylum Arthropoda; class Insecta; order Coleoptera; family Staphylinidae; genus Gymnusa; species Gymnusa sp. GC000175. Next base: position 3,211 of record JARJDX010083316.1, read on the forward strand.
TATAAACTGTTAGAACGTTTTACATTTAATTGATATGAATTGATGTCAAATTTGGATAACATCCGTGAAAATGTTTGGTTTCAATCGATATTTTAAGAAATAAATCGGTAGAAAATTAGAAATATTAATAAACTCTTTAATTTTCTAGTTTTTAAATATAAAATGTTTTAATATGCTTATTTCTCTTTAAATTACAAATAATTTTTGATGCACGCAGATGCAGAAAGTTTGGAAAGCAATGGTCCATATAATTTTGGTTTAAATTGTGATACTTTTGATAAAATTTAAGCAAAAATAAATTTAAAAGATTTTTATATAAATTTGTTATTTTTTTTATTAATAAATATTTTTTGAAATAAAAAAGAGATGAGGGAGGTATCAAAATTAAGTTGCGCATGGGGTTTTTCAACTATAAGGTATCTAGATCGATGGTACTTATATTCATTACCAGATAAATGTGTGCTAAATATTTCGAAATGTCTGTGTTTTTAAATACTATGTCATTTGCGATATATAAAAAAAATGGAGGTGTGGATACCACAGGACTTTTATGTACGAATTGAAATCATATTTGACACTTTTAATAGAAACATATCTATATTTCATAAAGTAATTATTAACCAACAAGATCGGCAGTATGTCTTTGCAACTTTATTTCATTTAAATGTTGGCAATAACTCTGATAATGGCATCCGTCACTTTTGAATGATATATAACCTATTGTCAGCTGGTTATAATATGTATCTGCTACTTGTTGGGCATAAATTCAATAGAACGTTTCTTAGCAACGATCAAGAATAATTTCTTAAAATGTTAAATTTTAAAAAAATGATAACAAAATTTGTTGCAAATTTAATTCTAAACATAAGCACTTTTTACCTATTATGTTTTTTCCATAAACTTGATAGTTTTTGAAATATTTTCAAAAACAACCGAAAAACCTAACGTGTTGGTGGATTTCAGCCGAAAGTCAACCTTTAAATTTTTGTTAAAAGCTTAATTATGAATTTCCAGGCCAATCAGTTTAGCCTTCTGGGCTGTAGAGAAGACATAGGCCGACAGACACCACCTCGGAAACATTTTTTTCTGAATGAGGGGAGTCGTAAATTATCAAAACATATTAACAAGGAAAAGCAGTTGAGTTCACGCAGAATATTAAGATAAAAGTAATAAAAAAAATCGACATTTTAAAATTTTGAAATAAATCTACTAGACTTTCCGTAAGCGAAAAAATGTTACACAACGAGCAACCTTGTTTTGATAAACTTTTTTTTTCTCTAATCTAAAAAAAATGATATGAGTAAACGTTTACTTTCAGTTTTACCCAAAAACAATACTGTTTCAGATCCTATAAAAAGAAACCGGTATAAATAATTTCATGTTGTTTAGAGTATTTGTATAGCCTCTGATCTCCGATGGAAAACATATTCTTTGCAAAATTAGTATAATTTTCGGAAAAGTAAAGTAAAGATATTCATCAGAAAATTAAATTAAAACTCCAAGTGCCGGTTCTATTAAGCGTAGTTTGTTAATGGTATAAATAAATTGACATGACATTGTTATGATATTGGTATTAATTTAATAATGACACATGTCAATTTATTCAAACCGTTAACTAACTATGTTTTATAGAACCGGGCATAAAAGGTGTTTTGTAATATTTCGATAGGTAACACATTTTTTTTAGATAATTTAATAAGAATTTCAAGGTAGTTATGGTGGCGTGGTATCCACAGGACTTTCCTTAACGAATTTGAGACATATTCGTTACTTTTGACAAAAACATAATTATATTTCATTATTTATCAGCCACTTTATTTTGTTGAAATGTTTCTTCATAATTTTGATAGTCTTTAAAATGTATGCAAAAAACCAAAAAATTAAACCATTAAACTACCACTTCCAGTTGATGTATTTCAGCCAAAAGTCAATGAGACCTCCCAATTTTTGTTAAAAGCTTAAATATGAAATTCCAGGACTATCAGTTTAGCCGTCTGGGCTGTAGAGAGGACACAGACATCCACACACACAAAAATTTCGATTTCTATAATTTTTGCGATTACCGGTTTACTTCGTGAATGATAGTAAAAGTGTATTGGTAATAATTTATATCATTGAGTAGTGATTGCTACAAATTCCAAATGACATATTGTTAAATTGAACAAAATTAAAGTGTCCTCCTCTTGTCTTTTCTATAAGTGAAAAAAACTACACCAAATAGATGCAAAAAAGTAAAAAATGTTATGAGTAAACTTCCACTTCCGGTTCTCCAATTTTACCCAAAAACGATACAGTTCCAGATTATATAAAAATAATCCTAGATGTAAATTTGGATGTTGTTTGAAGTATTTGTTTAGCCTGTAGAAAAGACAGAAGAAAATGGTAATCCACATATACACATACACAGATATCATGATAAAAACTGTCAGTTCTTGTTGAAAACACCTCAACACGTCCACATCTGATGAAATCTCATTTTTTTTTCACGATTATCAAACTTTTCTTTTCGGGAAATTAAAAAATAACAAGTATTAGTATCCATATTTTGATAAATTAAATCTTAATTTGTTTTTGACTTTTTGAAAAATTACGCAAAAAAAGTTTTTGTCTGATAAATTTTAAAATTAAAAAACAGTTGACGCACGTTGGTTTTTATTCGTATTGTTATAATATCAACTGAAACCTCATCCCTTGTTTGATTAAAAAGTTTTAATTTTTATCTCTCGAGATGATGTAGGGTTTCGCGGGGGGTGTTCATCTCTATATTTTTATAACTTTTATAAAGACGGGCTTCTCGTGCCGCTTACAATCGGCAGGCACCAGGTAATTAGTATTCCGAACAAACTGCCTGTTTGCCCACCCATTATCTCTGTAAATGTTACTGTAATATTTGTCTGTTTGCGTGCATATTTAGGATTCCATTAAATCGTCGTTTCTCAAATATTTGCACTCTTAAAATACTGAAAACAAAAAACGAGTTAAAGAGAGGTGAAAAAATAAAAACGATATATTCGACCAGGTGTGAAGATTTAATGGTTCTGGGTTCTCGTAATTGAGAACGCGTCATTTATTCATTAGTTACAATGCGAAGGAATCGGGGGAAAAATAAGCTCGAACGCCCGATAAGAATTGCCAGCATCGCTACAATACACACTAACTAACTAGCAATTAAAAAAAACAACTTGCTTTAGACGACTAATTAATTGGTTAAATGATGCGACGAGGGCCGATTAGTATATTTCCCTTTCATAAAAGTTTTTTCTTTCGCCAGCCAAATAAAAGTGCGCGCAATTAAACTAAAAACATAAACAACAAAAAGCTCTTTTTTAACATAAACTGTTCATAATTGCAACCGAGCTCGATGTGTATGCCATATAATAGAGTAAACCAAAGAGGTCGTTTTTGTTTTCAGCAATTTAAACGAGTGACCGCTCCGATGAGGAGGAGGTGGGCGTCCAGACCAACATTCAACATTTTACAGCAGCGCAACAAAGCAGGAAATATTTTTCAAGTCCTAATCGTATTATAACGAACGATATCCGCTACGTTCGATATATAAAACCACATACAAAAGGACTAAAACGCGGTAGAAAAATTAAAACGGATATTTTTGTTCATATTCAGTTCGACGAGTGAGTGGTCTGCACAAACACTTGAAGCTACCCTCCTTTAACTTTTTTTTCCATAAATACTTAAATAGCCTAAATCAATCTGAATGTGAACATAAGTTTCCAAGTTGATAACAGGAATCAATGATGGATCACATACGGAGTGAATAATAGGTATCTTCTTACCCGTAGGGTTCAAGTTACTTACTGAATAGCTAATAAAACGACGAAAGAATCTCCAAGTTTCAACTGCCGGCACTGAATCGAGAGATTCTTTCAGTTACAGAGTTAAGTATCCGTTTACAGTACTATTACCAAAGAGAAAATTACATCTCAAATATGTAAAAAGGAACAAACTAAATGAAATTCCTGCTTTTCACAAAGAAATAGTGTCTTATATTAATCTCATTCAATGAATTCTTCTCTTCAGATTAAAATTTCGTTTGTATCAACAATTAGAAACCTCAAACATGTTTTGTCATTTACATACTTTTCAATTTATGCAAATATTTGATTTTTAAATCGTTAGCTTTTATATTAAGTCGCAAATTATTTCTTTAAACCTATAAGTACGTCGGGAAGCTTTGGTAACTAGGCACTAGGGTAGCACATTAAAGTGTATGTGTATCGTTTTCAAGAGTCATTAGAGAAAGAAATGAACGAGCGATCAATTAAATTCATTACTTTTAAGCCGTGCCATGTGCCACATACTTGAATGAAGGATAGACAAGGAAAGGAAGAGTGAGAGTTGCTTGCTGTTAATAGGGAAGGAAATAGAAAAACTCGACCGATGATTATTTTGAGATGCGGATTTTCGAGTGTTTGAACAGAGATTGCTCAATCATGTGCGAACTATTTGTTTTTATGCTCGGTTATGTTGGCCCCTTGCTAACAAGTTTTCCCCGTCGTCATTATTTCTTATACTCAAATCGATTCATCGGTAATTTTTGCAATTATTTTGTATGTACTTACTTGGACTGTTAGGTGCGGATGCCTCATTGCTGCTGTTGGGTGTAGTTGTGAAGGAGTTGTTGGTATTTGTCGGTCTTTGGTGGAGATGATCTGTTGGAGGTTGTGCGGGATGAACGGGGCCTCCGCCGTCGGGATGTCCGGGGAATAGTAGACCTAACTCTCTTGCTTCGTTTTCTTCTTGGGCTTGTTGTCTTCTTAAAGCAACTTGTGCGGCCATAACCCTTTGTCTTTCCGCAATAAGTGTGCACTTGGCGCAGGCACAATCTCGCCACCGACAATATCTTTTGTGACCTTTGAGCGCGCTAACGACTCCATGGTTTCTACACCTGGCGCACTTAGGTGTCCTCTGATAACGCTCGGAAGCTCGGAGGAAGAATGCCGGTGGGATAGCTCCCAGAACGGGATGTTGTGACATCAGAGTGGACATGTCCACTCCGCTTCCCGGCAGACTCATAATGTAACCAGAGCACTATTAACTGTTAACCGTTGCACTCTGGTGGAGGAACCTGGCTGGTGGTTAGTGTCAGTTAGTTCCGGATGCCCGACTATGACAGTAACTAACTAACTGTGTAACGCGCGATAGTAACTGTTGGTGCTCGCGCTTGCTACACTGCACCAATGAGACCGAGACTCCGCCCGGCTAGGATATGACGTGGCAGGAGGGCGCACCGCCCCTTACGAAGAATATATAACTATGTGTGTATTAGTGAATGAAGTGGGGGTAGCTGGTCTGTTGGCAACCCTCCGGCCTTAACATCGCTATATACAAGTATATTATAAAGCTATTATGAAAGCCACCACACCATACCACGTCCCACTGCTCTGCACCACTTTACCACCCAACCACCCCATTTAACACACATACAGACGCAGACATATATCGTATGTTAATACAACCCCGGGGGCTATTGTGTCCTATATACGTGATATCCATAATGTAATTATATAAATATACAGAATTGCTCTATTTCACTATTCTTCTTCATTCAATGGTTGCAATAGAAATGGGGGATTTTTACCTACTTATTTATAATATAAATAACATTTAATATGAAAAGAATGTTATGTTTGTTAAATTTTTAACTTAATTTGTTTTATTTTGCATTTAATTTGCAATCTAGGCTACGATACAACAATAAGACCTTAAAATAATCAAAGTAAATCGCGGAGCAACACGTTGCACTAATATTTGCGTTTTCCACAAGATCATTTTGTTCCTCAAATATTAAAAATATATTTTAGTTCGGATATAAGAAATATCATTTTATTTATTTTTATCCTCAATATATTACGGGTTTTTAAAAATTGTAAAAATTTTGTGGAAAAGATTACATATTGTACCATAACACTAATTTGACTGTATGTTTAAAGTATCATATGTTGTTGTTAACACAAATCCATTGGAGGATTTACCACTTTGAGACCTTTTTTTTTTCTGGAAATTTTGTAAAATGTATACTACACCAATAATTAATTACTAATAAAAAAATATCAATACCATATAAAAATCATTAATCAATCATTTAAATTTTACCAAAAGCGGCGCTGTTTAAACCATAATTATCCATATTTTAAAGAAAATTAACTTAATTCTGTTAATATTTTAGTGTAAAACCAATATCCTCTAGATTTTAACAAAAATCGTTTTAATTTGACCAAAATTATACAAATCTTGAAGAATATTGGGCATGATTTGCGAAAAAACTTCAAAATTTTGAGGAAAATGCTTGGATTCGATCAAATCGTTTTACTTTATATTGAAATTCAATAACTTTTGATAAAAATCAGTAAAATTATTAAAATTTTGATAAGAAATTACACAAAATCATCGCAATTTAGACTAAAATCAATAATAATACCAAATTCCCTTGAATTTGAAGAAGATCTTTTAAATTTTGACGAAAATCACTCATGCTAAGAAAAAATATAAATGTTAATTAAAATCATCTAAATTTTAAGGAAAATCATTCAAATTTACATAAAATAGTGGATATTTTATTCAAAATTATCAAAATTTTGACGAAAAGTGCTTAAATGTAACAAAATGCTTATCAATTTCAACGAAAATATCCATAATTTAAGAAAAAACATTAAAACTATGAAAAAAGTTACTGAAATTTGAAATTTTAACAAAAATTGCCAAATTGCATATAAATTTTAACCAAAATAAACCTAAACTAACCAAAATTATTAAAAAATTGATGAAAATTGTACAATATAATGGCAATTTAAATTTAAATTCACAAAAATTTAAACAAAAATCTCTTAAATTTTACAAAAAACGATGTAATTTTAATTCAAATTGTCTAAATTTTAAATATTTTTTAAATTTGAGCAAAATCATCTAAATTTTGGTTTAAGTCATTCAAATTTAATAAAAATTTTGAATATATACCTAAAATCATTAAAAAATGGAGGTGCGGTCACGACTTTCATTTACTAATTTAAGATGTTTTTTTGGGTTAACTATCAAATTAAAAATGTATGTTGCCAATAATAATTCAATTATTGACGTCTATTACTTTTGACGGGTAGTTAACCCTATTTCATTTATTGTCAGCTGATCAAATGACATTACGTCTTTGCAACTTGATATGAATATGAATAATTACACTGACAATGTTGCGTAGCAACAGAAAACAATGAGTTCTTAAAATGTTAAATTTTGAAAAAAAATGATAACAACAAAATTTGTGTAAAATTTATTTTTACACACTTTTGTACTCTTATGTTTTTTTCATAAACTCAATAGATTTTGAAATATTTGCAAAAAACCTAAAAACCTCACNAGTCACTGGGACCTCCCAATTTTTGTTAAAAGCTTAAATATGAATTTTCAGGACGATTAGTTTAACCGTCTGGGCTGTAGAGAGGACACAGACTGACACACAGACAGACAGACAGACACCACTTCGAAACCAACTTTTTCTGAATGAGAAAGGTCGAAAACGGATATTTCCGCAAAAATCTCGATTATGAAAATTGTCGCGATTACTATACTTTAATTTACTTTGTAAATGAAAGTAAAATGTAAAAATTGTAAATAAATTAATAAAATAGATAAAATAAATAAATAGTAATATTAATTAGATTATATAATTAAATTTTAATTATACTTGTTTTATTTATAGTAGTAATATTAATAACACTTACTTAATTACTAGTTTTAGATTGGATCAGTCAATACCTGAAATAAAAAAAAATATTAAAATACAACAAATGGAAATGCACACATTTTAATTCAATTTGT
>JARJDX010083331.1:0-26220 GCA_030264735.1 Gymnusa sp. GC000175
ACGTCCATTATGTAAGTAACAATTATTTTATGTTAAATTAAATAAATATCCTGTATTATGTAGAACAATAACTATAAAAGCTAAAAATCTAAAAAATAAATCAAAGCGTTGAACCAAAAAAAATTATAAAGTTTTTCTCGGTGACTAACAAGAAATTAAACTTTTATTTATATAAAAAGTCGAAAAATTATCTTAAACCAATTTTATACTTTTGTTTTTGTCACCATTCGCATTATTCACGATGAGACCTTTCATTTGATATGGCCCCTGATCCGACCAGAAATCGTCGTTACCTGATAAATTTACTTTAAGCGTTTTTATATGATACGTCAAACTTCTACAGCATCTCACTAACAAGAAATTAAAATTTAATTTATATAAAAAGTCGAAAAATTATCTTAAACCAATTTTATACTTTTATTTTTGTCACCATTCACGATGAGTCCTTTCATTTCATATGGCCCATGATCCGACCAGAAATCGTCGTTACCTGATAAATTACTTTAAGCGTTTTTATATGATAAGTCAAACGCCTTACACCGCATCGAACACGGATTTGACCGGGCGCCATAATTTTATTTCCATTGACAGTTTGGGTTTTTTATTTTTTTAATTACTGCTACGACTTTAAAATTTTATGAGTCTGACCCAGCTTACCTAAAATACGTATCCCAACTCGGTATCTAGTTCCAACCATGGTCGAGCGAGAATAAGCAGGTGGCGCTGCAAGTAGCGGGCGCTAACTCAAACAGAAGTGGCTTAACTCGGCTATGATTATGGTGGGGGAACATTGGTGCTCTCAGCTCGCAGGGTATGCGTTCTAGAATGAGCAGTTGAGTTGGTGCAAATTAAGCTGATTATTTAGATCTTCAATTTAGTACTTGGCTGTGTTTGTTTTATTAATTAATTAAATATTTTCAATCCTTGGTTTGTATTTATTACCGTATCGTAATGAAAGTTTCCTAAATCCTCTGCAACGTGGCGTTATTGAAAGCGTTAATAATTATTATCCGTTACATCTACACGAAGTCTAAACTGGGAGATACTGTAGGTATTTTTTATTTTCTGGTGAACATATTTACTAATATCTTAAGCCATTTAACAAACAAATCAAATTTTACCGTCAGGGCAACAGCCGATCGTAATATTTTGTATATAAAACTTAAAAATTGGTAAATTTTTTAAATATCTATAGAAAAGTTAAATGGTTCGAGGCGATCAAAAAAATTTGTTTTTTTTTAAAGTAGTTAACGGTTTTGCTCTTTTTGACTCATGCAGAATTGTAAATCAAGGCAAATTTAAGTACCCGGCACTATCCAGCGGTTTAAAAAAAAATTGACGCTTGGATTGGCATTTGAAGTTAAAAACAAACGACAATATCTCCGAAACGCTACCCCCTAGTTAAAGAAATTACGTACTTTTTTTGTAGATCGTCTAAAGATTTACAAAAAATTCTAATGACTCGAAAAGGTGCAATGCCCGGATGTCAACTTTATTTACAATTTTAGCGCGGGAATTTGGTTGTGTTAATAAATTTTTCTCTCACCTCACCTAGACTTCTGCGTAATAATTTAAATTTGTTTATGCAATAAACAAATTAAAGAAAAAAAATTATTTTTTCTCAAATTATGATTTTTATAAAATTTATTATTTTATCATAATAAATTTGAAATTTCAAACAACAAATAACGAAACGATATTTATTTATTTAATAATAACAATAATAACAAATCACGTGAGCATGTCGAAGGCAAATAATTACTGGTAAAATCATTTTGCTTAATAAATATTATTGCTTAACGTTTTGCGATGACGATTACATTTTACTCTAAATTTATTGGTCGGTTTGACTATTGGTCATACCCTGAATATCCATTAATATGTTTAATATAGAGCGATAGATAATCTCATCGCAAATTTCTAGTAAACAAAGCCAAACACAGGATGTAAACATCGCTGAGTGATGTCAAGTTTATTACGTTAATAATAATTTTAATACCGCGCGTTTTAAATACAAATTTTGCGAAATGCCATTTTCATATATTTGCGTTAAATATGATTTTAAACAACATTTATTAAGTACATGTAGTAAGTGTTAAATAGTTATTTATATATTGGATAGTTGCCTACTACAGGATGAAGGAGCACGTTGAGATTGACTTTGCTCGGCAATAGTTACCACAAATTAAAAGTTTTATTCACAAAATGGAAAACAATGTAAAATTTTTAAGTAACAATAAATTAAATAAACAAATGAGTTCTACTCTCCAGCCAGTACATGTAGACGGACAGGTGGATGGTGGCGTCGAGACGGACAGAGCATTCTCAGACGCTGCAAATGGACAGGCGCATAGCAAGGAGGTGTCAGTTGGTAACCGAGGTCGGGTCGCTGCGATTGCCAAAATGACGCAAAGATAGGGGACTAGAGAATCTTGCTCGATCGGTGACGGGAACTAGCTAAAAGCCGAGGTCGGGTTTTTGCGACTATTAGTAGTAGGAAGAAGAAAGTAAGAGTTGGAAATGAGCTAAAAGCCGAGGTCGGTTTGTTGCGACTATTCGTAGTAGGAAGAAGAAAGTAGGAGTTGGAAATGAGCCAAAAGCTTAAAAGGCTTAATGATTCACGCGCTCCGCTATGTAAACATAAAAGTGTATGGTAGGAATAACCGGGGTGTTGGCGTTAGTAAGACGGTGGTAGATAGTGGAAGAAATAGAACATTGAGGTCGCAAAGTAAATGATAATAAATGTGAAGCTCAACGCCATATTTTATGAATTAACTGTTACTACGCAAGGTAGGCAACTCTATACACCAGCATACGTGCTCCCTTACGCGCAGAACAGCCCAACTTATGCAAAAAATGTGGTTTTTGAAATTGTGTCTGTCAGTCTTTCCATCTGTTTGTATCCTCTTACCACAACCCACACGACTAAATTGGTGTATATAGATAGGTACACCCATAAATTTTTGGTGTATGTTTTTTTTTTTTGCAAAAATTTCTTTTCAAAAAAGATTTTCCATAAGTAGGTACCTATTAAGTAGTTAATCAGTAAGCGTAATTTTATTTGTTACATTTTTTTTTATTCCATTCTATGTTTGGAGTAAATGTTCATTTTTTTTCTTTAGAATTCGGAAATGAAATTTAAATAATTTTTCGTATTCACCCTTCACGATCTTTTCAAATCAACGGTGACTATGTAAATCTGACAGTTTTTATTTTCGTTATGTAAATTTGACACTTCTGAGATTTTTGTTACCTTGAAAAAAAATTTAAACGGAAGTTCTTACAAATATTTTATTTCTTTACGAATTGTGCTGATTTAATTTTGGTACGTTTGCAGAATTTTTAAAATTTTTATAAGTACAGTATCCCATTAATTACCCCGATTATACAAGAGTGTAAAAATGTACACGAATAATATAGTTTAGTTAAAAAAAATAAAGTATAATGAAAAAATTAAATATTTTTTTTCCTTCTTAAATTATAACGAATAATATAGTTCTGTTAAAAAATTAGATAATTTTTTCTCTTAAATTATAATGTAGGGTAGGCAGAAGGTATTTCCTTTTGTCGTGGTTATTGAGTGTATCTTAACTCTTATGAAGGCGTGTATAAATTTTATTTTAGAAAGTGATCCTCATCTTTCTAGAGTGTCATTCTTTTTGTTTAATTGACTTATGGTAATTTAGTAATCGGAGATCAAAATGGGATCTTTTTAACCGTAACTTTGAGGTGCACCACGAAGTCACCTATTCACTTGTTCTCATTCTGTTGTTAAAATTTTTTAAATTTTGTACAAATACCAGATTTTAAGCATTTAGTCTGGAATTTTTATTCAGATTTTAACATGATCTGGTTTATTCAAACATTAAAGTTTATTAATAGTCTGTGCCACTAAAGAATTACCCAATAATATTAGCCATGTGTTTAATTAGCCTCCTAGTTTTATAGTTTTCACTTACTTTAAAATCACTTGAAAGTAACAAATATTTATGTCAGCCTTCTGCATGGACATATTGTGTTTTCATTTAAAATTAAGAACGAACTATCTACTTGAACAGTTTATATAATAAGCCTGGAATATTTTACAAGAGTTTATTACTTAAACAATGGAATGCTTATAAAAATACTAAAAATAACTTAATGGATGTGTTGATGGAATTGATGAAAATTGCTAGAAATTTTTGTAAGAGAATTTGACCCAGAACAGGTTTACAATTGAGTTATAAAAGTTTAATAATAAAATTGCTCTTTTTGTTTTACGGGCCGCGTGTTCTTTTTTCTTTTGGTCTTAACATTAGCATTATTGTTATTATTATCTAATTGTTATTCCAAAAATGTAATTTTAGTTGTGTGCTTTCACGTTTTGTTTGAAACGATGAAATTGTGTTACTTTTACGCTTCATCAGGCTTACATGAAATTTTTTATCGTAAATGAAATGTAAATTGTACTACTTATGGATATAAGTCACGTTAATTTGTCGGATGTTTTCAACAGGCATCGTACTAGGAATTTTTATACCGGTAAAACTCGCGAAATGTCCCTAAATTTTTACCGGTAATCGCCATTTATTTTGTCAGTGATTAGAAATTACATATAGCTGTGTAGAAAACAAAACTTTGAGGATTATCATTATTATTATTATTATTACCTAATTGTAATTTACTTCCAAAAAATTTATTTTTGTTGTGTGCTTTCACGTTTTGAACTGATGAAATTGTGTTACTTTTACGCTTCATCAGGCTTACATGTAAATGAAATGTAAATTGTTCTACTTATGGGTATTAGTCACGTTAATTTATAGGATGTTTTTAACTACCATCGTACTAGGAATTGTCATACCGGTAAACCGGTAAAACTCGCGAAATGTCCCTAAATTTTTACCGGTAATTCGCCATTTTAATGATTAGAATATTACATATAGCTGCAAAGGAAACAAAACTGTTTTTTGTGTGGTTATTAGATAAGAATTGAAAAATAAAATAATATCCGGAAAACAAAAATTTTGTCATTTTTATTATTATTTTTATATTCATTGCTTTACGCCACTTTCCCTCCTCCCACTCGCGAGGAGGCTAAAAATTTCAGCTTCCGGTTTTCGACGAAATTTTTTGTAGCAAACCACCACATTCCCGAAATTACACCAACAAGTTACCTGTTTTGGCTGAAGCAGTTTTTATTTAAGTTAAATCAAAACTTCTTAAGCGAGGATATATTTTTTAAATAAATTCAACTAATTGGATGCTAAGTTTGTATCCTTAACTGCTTCCTCTTCTCACTCATTGATTTTTTTTTGATTTTTGCGTTAATAATTTAATGTATTAAGTGCATCCGAAGTTATATACGAGCTCAAGAATAAATTTTCTCGAGCTCTTAAACGTCTATGAAGGGAAAAATGACCAAATAAATCAATTTCTGTTACATGATTGACAGGTTGTATCAACTTAAATTATTGAAGAATGTGTAAAGAAAGTTATAGGAAATTTACACTGAGTGGGAACAAACCAAAATTTATTTTTGTTTTATTAATAATCTGAAAGGTGTATTCTTTTTTTTCACAAATAGAGATACAGTCGGACTATCCTAAGTCGAATCATCATAGTTTACAAAAAAAATTTGAGATATAGAAAATTCAGGTTACAGAAATAACGACAAAATGCAATCTTGATGCAAAAATTTGCGAATAAATCGAGATATAAAAAAATTTGACTTATAGAAGTTCGAGTTATGGAAGTTCAACTGTTTTTTATTAATCTTCTAATAAAACACGTCACGGGCGGGTGGTGTACAGACTTTGATTATTTATTTTTTATCTTTTTATAGCGCCGCCCGTAGGAATTGCAAGTAAATAATAGTGTTACAGTATTACAATCTAATTGCAGACCGCTTTATCTCCAACCAAATGTTGTTTTCGAAGTGGTGTCTGTCTGTCCGTCTGTGTGTCTCTGTACAGCCCAGATGGCTAAACAGATTAGCCTAGAAATTCATATTTAAGCTTTTAACAAAAATTGGGAGATCCCAGTGTCTTTTAACTAAAACTCATCGACCGGAAGTAGTAGTTTATTGGTTAGGTTTTTCGGTTTTTTGCAAATATTTTAAAAACCATCAAGTTTATAAAAAAAAACGTAAAAATACAAAAGTGATTAGAATTAAATTTGCAATAAAACTTGTTCTTATTACATTTTTTAAATATAATTTTAAGAACTCATCCTTGTTCGTTGCTAAGCAACGTTTTATTGAATTTATGCCCATCAAGTAACAGAAACATACTGTCATTTTATTCAGCTGACGATGAAATAGGTTATACATCATTCAAAAGTAACGTGCCAACATACATTTTACAACAAAATGAAGTTGCAGCGACATACTGCCAACCTAATTGGCTGATAATTAATGAAATATCGTTTCTATGTAAAGTATCGGATATATTTTAAATTCGTAAATAAAAGTCGTGTGGTGACCACACCTCCATTTTTTTAATTTCAATTTCAAATCAATAAGTTTAATTAATTATAAATCAGTTACAAAATTAATGAAATTTGATTGGAAAATTTCTGTAATTTTTTAGAGTTGTAAATGTCCGTTTTACATTTCCCACGTAAATGTTTAATAAATTTTTGATAACTATAACTCAGTTCAAAAATTAATGCTTAAATCTTTAAGCACATGAATAATAGGCGTTACTGAACTAATTTAATATTTTAGTGTAATTTTTTTTCAGTATGTAATAAATTTATAATTTTAGCTAAAAGTTTTATTTTATACACAAAAAGATTAATTTATTTCCATTTTGTTAGGGTAATTTAATTTTCTTTTTATTGTAATATATTTTAAAAGTGTATTATAAATATACGCATTTTCGTGAAGATTTTTCCAAATTACAAAATCTCCTCCTCGAAAAAAAAAAAAAAATAAGAGAAGCAAGCGAGAGTCCTTTCAGAGCTTCCAACAAAGGGATTATTTTTTAGATGACTAAGCTTTTTTTCTTACGTCACAAAATGTTTCTTAATTATTGATTCTTCTTCCCGGATATTTTTTTACGTGAATTTTCCTCCTATCGGCTACCCCATTTCATTTCACTCCTCGGGCACCGGGACACATTTTTATCAAAACAGATTATTAATTAAGATAATTTTTTTTCATACCGCCTGGAACAACAAATTTAATTAAATTTCTATTTCACCTTGTAATCTCTTTTCCTCTTTCTCCAGCGCGCGCCGCGACATTGCCTCGCGAAAAATGTATAAATAACAATTGTGAATAAATCAAGCAGTTGTATGCAACCAACATTTCAAAATTTGTGCTTGTAAATAATAAATTTATTTAAATTTATGAAATTGATTGTTTTAAAATTAAATTAAATATAAATAAAAATTATTTTCCTCGCAGATTTTCTTTCATTTTCTTTACGGTTTTCTCTTTTTAAATTTTCCTTCCATTTATTTACTAACATAACATTTTCTTTACTTTTTGTTAAATTCCTCGAATTTACCTCCTAATACTTTATTTTTTATTGCGTTTTTGTTTTCTTGTTGGCTTTTCATTTTATAATTACAAGAAAATTGTGTTCATGGTGGTGATTTTTTTTTGCTTCTCAGCATTGGTTTCCAAAAACATGCCACATTTGTGTTAAACTTTTTTTATCCACGTTTACTTCACCACTTTACTTCCATCTTGATGACACTAACAATGACACTCAGTACAACATCATCATCATCATCATTCGCAAGCCTGATTTCGTCCACTGCTGGACATTGGCCTCTCTTAGTATTTTACATTTTGTGCCATTGGAACCTTTTTACTTCCATCTTGATGACACTGACATCATCATCATCATCATAAATCAGCCTGATTTTGTCCACTGCCGGACATAGACCTCTCTTAGTATTTTCCATTTTGTGCGATCGGGACTACTTTACTTCCATCTTGATGACACTGACACTGACACCCAGTACATTGTTATTATTATTATACGTCAGCCTGTCAGCCTGATTTCGTCCACTTCTGGACATTGACCTCTCTTAATATTTTCCATTTTGTGCGGTCTGGGCTTCTTGGATTCAGTTTGTAGCGATAAGTATGAAACCGTCTGTCCATCTAGTTGGTGGACCTTTTTTGATCCTATACGCCTCTTGTCAGGGTCGCCATTTTTTTAGTGATTTTGGTTCATCTATCGTTGTACATTCTTGCGACGTGTCCGGCCCAATTTCACTTTAGATACGCCATCCTCTCTATGAAAGAACTCATCCTTGTTCGTTATCATATTTCATCATTGCAGATTTTGTTTCTTAATGTTATTCCCAGCAGAGAGCGTTCCATGGCTCGTTGGGCCCTCTTACCTTTTGGGTGGTTTTTTGCCCTCGTCCAGTTTAGAGCTTCTGCTCTATATGTCAAGACTGGTAGTTTACATTGGTCGAACACTCTACGTTTAAGGCTTATGGGAATATTGGATCCAGTACATGTAATTTCTCTTACTACTTGCGTTCTTCCATCGGTTCCATATTGCCTTTACGTTTCAGGTTCCAATTTTCATGATAAATAAATTGTGTCAGTATGGGAAAAATTAGCGGATTGTGATGAAATATAAACGGTAGATACCCCACGAATAACGGAATAATGTTCTACTCGGGATCGGAAGAAAACGATCCAAAGAACAAACATCGAAAAAAAATGAAAGTGGAAAGAGTGGACTTAAAAACTTACCTGGGAACAACACTGAACACCAAATGGGACCAAGGTACGGAAATCCGATCCCGAATAAAAAAGGCGAGGGCTGCATCTAGCTCAATGAAGAACATGTTTGGAAATAACGACATATCCATTCCCCTAAAAATGAGACTGCTCAAATGCTACCTATTTTCAGTGCTGCTCTACGGCGTAGAGGCATGGACGCTGACGGAGGCACTACTAAAGAAGCTAGAGGCTTTTGAAATGTGGACATATCGCCGCATCCTCCGTATTCCCTGGACAGATCACATCAGCAACGTGGAAGTATTAAGACAAATTGGAAAATCCACAGAAATAGTATGCACGGTAAAGAAGCGAAAACTGGAATACCTTGGCCATGTAATAAGAAGCAACAAATACCGACTACTTCAGCTGATCATACAGGAAAAGCTGGACAGCAATAAAGATCCGAGAAGAAGAAGGAATTCATGGCTGCAGCATCTCAGGCAATGGTTCGACATATCATCACTGCAACTATTTCGTAATGCAGTCAACAAGATCAAAATCGCTTTAATGATAGCCAACGTCCGTAACGGATAGGGCACAAAAAGAAGATGAAAACATGGCTTCTTACCATACTCCGAAGAGTTATTGTACAACGACAGACTCTTCCTCTTTTTTCATTTCCTTTGTGACAGAAGGGTCGTGACCGTATAAATTTATTACAATGATGTTTCTTTCTTACTAATTCTTTACCAATTTTCTCTATTGCTGGCCTGTCTACCAGTTCTGACCCTCTTTTTGAAGATCGTCCTCTTAATCTTCATCGCTCAACTTTCTAGCATAATTAGGTGTTACAATTTATCATTGCCTCGTCTGGACACATCTTCAAATTATTTTTATATCTATTTTTTACCACCTCAGACAGTCGTTAAGGTACTTTTATTTTCTCTAAGATGGATTGGTGTCTTTATTTTCGTCCAGAAGACTCTTATTATTCGTTGCCAACTGTACATTTGAAGTGCGTGAATTCTTCCCTTGCCATGGAAAAAAGGAAAAATACAAACAAAAAGTGGAAAATTATTAAAAGCAAAACACAGGAAGTCAGCGAAAAGTGTAGAACAAAGGAAGGAGTGGATGACGAACGAGATTTCGTGGACGGATAAAGAACCTATGTAGAAGTTTTACTTAGAATTGAGACTGGCTACGTTATGAATTTCTGCAAATTTCGTGAAACCTGAGAAAGTGGTTCAACGTCTCGTCTTGAGACATGTTCAAATTATTTTTATATCTATTTTATACTACCTTAGATAGTCGTTGATATACTTTTATTTTCTCTAAGATGAATTGGTATCTTCTTTTTGTTCGTCCAGGAGACTCTTTGAAGTGCTTGAATTCTACTCTTGCTGTGGAAGAAACGGAAAACAGAAACAAAAAGTGGGAAAATTATCACAACCAAAACACAGGAAGTTAGCGAAAACAGTGGAACAAAGAAAGGAGTGGATGACGAACGAAATACCGTGGATAGATAAAGAACATATGTAGAAGTTTTACTTAGAATGGAGACTGCCTGCGTTATAATTTTCTGCACATTTCGTGAAACCTGAGAGAGTGGTTCCACTTTACAACTAACGAACGCCAACCTTCATTGGAAGACGGCACCCTAAGAAGAAGTGGAAAAAATCTTTTTTAAATAAAATTTTCATTTTTTTCGTGATTATATAGTAAAAAATCAAAATATTGAAAATTTTTCTTTAAAATCTCGGTCGTTATCAAAAAACGTAACTTTTCTCAAATTTGGCCAACCTCGTTTCTCCATCCTTTCTGCATGGTTAAAATTTTCACCTGAAAATTATCGCAAGTGAGTGGTAACGAATTTTTTTATTTTTTTCGTGATAATTTAGTAACAAATCAGAATATTGAGAATTTTTTTTTATATCTCGGTCAAAAAACGTAACTTTTTTCAAATTTGACCAACCTCGTTTCTACATCCCTTCTACATGGTTAAAATTTGACTAACCTCGTTTTTCCATTCTTTCTGCATGGTTGAAATTTTCCCCTCAAAATTGCCGCGAGTGAGTGGAAACGTTTTTAAATCACTTTTTTTTATAACTTTGTAATAATTTGTTAATAAGTTGGGTAAAAAGTGTATCAAAACGTACTGAAGAGTTCTCGAAACGGTAAATAAACAGAAATGAATAAATAAAGTTTTAAAAAGTTAAATTTGTTTTATAAACTCGTTTAAAAACGTAATTTGGCATATGTATGTATACCGGTGTTTAAATATTTGCTTAGCATCGCATTTATGAGAAGGTTGCAGTTTATAATGTCAATAATATTGACTAGAAGCCGATTGTTGACAAGCGTTAGTTATGTAATTTTGGAAATTGCTATGATTCGAGGACCGCACGTGCAATCTTGATTAAATTTAAACGCAACAATTGTACATGTTTAGTTTACATATCAACCGAATCTAATCGTGATTGGACGCTCGGTTAAGAGTCGCGACGCTCCAACGTGAGAACAAACTAAGGGCAATTGTATGGGAAAACTAAACAGCAAACACAGCTTTGGGATTGGATTTAATTTACGGATGGTAAATGTCTTCGTATTTAAGTGGTTGTTGCAAATAACTTTAAGAAAATACTTAAATTCCTTTGTTAGGGCGTTGTCCAAATATTATTCAAATATTACCCTTAAATCCGAGTCTAGATTTAATTTAAAATTTTCTGCTGGTCGATCGTTGGAAAGTTATTTTGTAAGCCTGTGAAGTAGACCCTGGTTTATATCTGATTTTTAATTTTTTTTTAATTTTTATAGACGTCTTGATGAGGTTATTTAATACATTTTTTATAGGAATGACTGGTAGACACTGTAGTGGCTATAGTTGAACCAACAAGAGATGAGTATGACTCGTCAATTTTAGAAATCATAAATGAAGTTGTCGATGTATATGTTTCTTCGTATTTAACGTAAGTTAGAATGAAACGAAATTAACAAACTTATTTCATATTTTCCACTTTTAAATGATGAGTCATTCTCACCTCTCATTGATCTAACTATAGCTATAAATTTGAGATGCGTTGATTTTTTAAAACTAAATTTATAATAAAATTGAATTTCAACTATTTGTATAACAGCTTTTGCTATATACTTATAAGAATAAGAAAATATATGAAATTTTATTTGTGAGTTGATTTTTTCAAGTAAACACATAGTTTTAAGAAAAGTTGGCACATAATTCAGCTGTCCTATCAATTCCATTTGGATGGGTAAATAA
Source organism: Gymnusa sp. GC000175 (assembly GCA_030264735.1). Classification (NCBI taxonomy): domain Eukaryota; kingdom Metazoa; phylum Arthropoda; class Insecta; order Coleoptera; family Staphylinidae; genus Gymnusa; species Gymnusa sp. GC000175. The sequence goes on from JARJDX010083331.1 coordinate 11,946, forward strand.
CACACAAGAATGTAATTCGTCAAAACTCCCAATATTTCACCACAAAAACTTATCACAGAAGCAATTTCTTAAAGAGTTAGTATATCAAAACAGTTTCCAGCGAACTTTTGTTGCCAATAATGTACCACCAGAGAAGGGAAAACTGCGACAAATCGCGACTGTCACTTGCATCTCAACATTTGATCAAGCGCGCGCGTTTTTTTCGCTTTTCCAAACTTCACGTCGTGTTCGCACTGTATTCAATGCACTTTGCGAAAGTCCAAGCGACGTTTATGTTTCCCCTGCGCAACTTTTCCAGCAGCATAAAATATGTATTTAAATGCCTGGGAAACTGCATCCGAATCTGATATTTAAGTCCTTTATCGATTGTATCCAAACTTCATAAATGATATATGGCCGCAGAGTACATGAATTATAAAATCTTGAGTTATGCGGGCTTCGGAACATCCCCTAATATTTTCGCAATTTATTTCTGCTCGAGACCAATTTGATTTTCAACCCCAACAAATGAAGTGCGACAATATTTAAACTAATTACTTCGAAATATTACACAACCGTTCTCACCTACATTTTGATTTAAAAAAAAATCAGAAAAATTGAGACGTTGACTTATACTGAGCTATCGTAAAAGGTTAATAACCACGTGACCGTGTAGATAGGCAACCTAAACGACGTTTGAGATTTTAATGAATGGCGTTCGTTATGACGACTGCCTGTAAGAATTTTATCCGATTTGTATTTTAATAAACTCAGAAATGCAACACTTAACGTTGTTTTTCGAGAAGAAAATTATCAGGTGGAAGGAAATAGATGCAGAAACGGAAGGACACACTCTAAATAAACGAATGAAAGAAATATGGGCAGAGAGGAAGGCCCAAGGAACTGGACGCGTAACAATTTGATTTACCGTACCCTCAAAAAGGGTTATCCGAAAATAAAACCCATAATGCTTTACCGTGACGTCAATGGTTGGGTTAGCAGTTTTGCCAACTGGTGTTAGTTCACTACGGAGTAACATTAATTTTAATGTTTTGGATTTTATGGTGCCATTTTTCGCTCTAATACTTTTTATGTTTCTCTTTCTTTTCATCCTAAGAGAGTTAACCGCTGTTTTATTATCTGTTCATTTTAGTTGTTGGATTTCCTCTCCAAAATATTCAGAGCTTTCTCTTTTGCTTCTTGCAGTATTCTTTTTGCTACCTTTTTTCTTATTAAGTATTTTTTTTTGTCTTCTCTTTATTTTGCCCGTATGCATTTTTATATGCTTTTTCATTTTATTTTGTTATCTTACTGTTTTTTATTATCTTCTTCACTCTAATATCGTTGTATCTATCAAAATGTGTTTTAATTTGATCAATTTTTGGTTTAATGTGTGCGTTTGGGCGAATACTCTTTTTCGTTATTATCGTCAAAATGATGGCATGTGCGTGACTTATGAAAAAAAAAACTTTTGGCCACATGTACTTTGAAAGCAGAATTTTACACCAAAGCGTGACTGGTTGTTTTATATATAGGTGTGTTTGTTTTTATATTATTTTTTTGTATTCAGCTGTTCAATAATTGTATGATTTAGATTGGAAGATGTTTTATTTGTTTCTAAATCTAGCACCATGTGCAATTCACCTATAAGCACACAACAAGCAAACAAAACTGGTTAATAACTAATGCTAAAAAATTTTCTTAATAAATAAAGTTAAAAACTAAATTCTCCGGAGTTTGATTTTTCTAAGCTGGACACAACTTTTTGAATCCCGAACGATCGGTTTCCTTTGCTCTGGAAATTAACGTGGGTTCGATCAGTTCCCCTTCAAGTCACAAACAAGCTCTGATACAACACATTAATATATAATTGATACCTCACAATTAGCACAGTGAAAATACCACGTCAAGTCGATAGTTATTGTGAAATAAAATTTATAGCAAATGTAGTAAAAAATTGTACATGCAATTGCAACATTTTGTGACATAATTAAAAGCGAGTGCGCGTTTGAAGAATTTACAGAAAAAAGGACAATAATTAAAACAGTTAGGTAATTTATATAACGACTCGTATTAAATAAAGTAAACAATGGACATGTGTATGTGTGTGTGTGTTTTATTAAGCGTGGCAATTTTTATGAAATGTTAAGTGAAAAAAAGATGAGGAAGAGTTGGTGAGATTTAATGTAGGAGAGGCTCGTGGTCGTTAAACGCCTGTCTTTGTCACAATACTTGAACAATGAGTCGCAAAAAGACATTCACTGTGACACAATGGAATGAGGAATGGAGTGATGAAAGCCCGCAGACACCGGCAAATTAGAACGGCGTGCAGGATCAACAGCAATTGCTTTCGATGAACTTGATTAATAGTAAATTAAGGACTTTCAGGCGCTGTCGTCGGTGTATGGAGGAGAACGCGTTCGTTTCTTTACGCACACATCACGCACAGACGAAAAAAAATATTCCGGAAGATTTATGAATAAAAAATGGGGCCCGGCGCATACAAAAAGCGTTACAATAAAGTAAAGAAGATGAAGCACGAGCGAACGCGCGCGCGCTCCGCTCTACCCCCGTCTCCAAAAATTTAACCCCAGAAAAAAATATATCTTCGCTTCCTATAATTAAACTTCCGGAAACAAAAAACGACATATATAAGGGTAAAGGGAATTTTATTAATATTCTCGGTAAAAAAAATTCCATTGGTTAATTACTTCCAAAAATTATTTTAATTAAAACGAAAAAACTTAATTACTTTAGGAAAAAAACTAATTTGGGTAATTAATTTTACGAAGGTTTATTGATCAGTTGTTACTTAACCGTTGATAAACAAAAATGTCTTTTATTTTGCTTTTATGTGCTCTGTAAGCATATTTTTGAAAAAAACAAAATGGAAACATTGCTTCATCCTGACATTAATAATGATAAATGAATGACTGCTTCAATCCTGTTACAAGCCCAATAAATAAATTAATAGGAGTAAAATAATATTTTGTTTTTGTTTTTGAAAGTTATAATTTGCTTCAATCCTGTTACAAGCCCAATAAATAAATAAATGGGAGTAAAATAACATTTTGTTTTTGTTTTTGAGAGTTACAATTTTTTTAACCCATTATGCAATTACATTCGAACTTCCATAACTTGAACCTTTATAAATTAAATTTTTCTGTCTCGATTTTTTCGCAAATTTTTGCAACAAGTTTGCATTTTTTGCTAATTCTCGAATTTTTTTATATCCCTAATTTTTTTGTGAACCATGATGATTCGACTTAGGGAAGTTCGACTGTATTTGTGAAAATATTTAGGTAATAGTACACTAAAATTAGCTCTAAAAATGACTGTAATTATACTTTAGGGAAAGAGCGACACTCATTGAAAATGTTCGTTTTGGCATGTAGTTTAACTAAAAAGTTCTTAGGGCTCGGTACAACTACAATTTTTTTTAGAAATAATAAGTTTTTCATTGATGTAATAAAAAATTACGAAAAATCACTTATTATGAATATAGACGCGTGTTTCTTTCCTAAATCGACCAGTTTTAGTCGTCTAAAGTATAAAAAAACAAATTGTATGGAATTAAAAGCGCTACAAGTTTTATATAAATTATTTTTTAAAACAAGGTCTCCATTAAAAGTTATTAGCCAAAAAAATTGCTATTCTTAAAGGGTAGAGAATGGGGGTGTTTTAAAAGCCATTTTTTAAAGCTATAACACTCTTGGTCCCATGTACTTTGAACGCAGAATTTTGCATAAAAGCGTGACTGGTCTTTCTCAATTTGGGTGGGTCTAACTTTATTTTATTTTCTTCTTCTTTTTTTTCTAGTTCCTCTTAGCTCCCTTAGCAGCATATGGCGTCTATTTGTTTAGACGTTTCATAAGCTTGGTAGTGTGTAGTGATGACAGGGTAGCTAATCCTGTGCATCCAATTATCATATTGTGTTGTCTTCTTTTTTTTTATAAGTTTGTCTCTTTGTTGTGCTTTGTTATTTTCTGTACCAGTTCTTTTCATTCATTCCTGTCTGTATCTAGTTTCTTTACTTCTTTTCATATGGTGTTTATACCTTTCAGGTATCTGTCTATGTTTTTTTCCATGTTTTTGTTGGTCTTTCTGTTTTTATTTTTCCTGCTGTGTTAAAATCCAGCGCTTGTCTTGCTATACTTTCTCGTGTTCTTAGGGTATGTCCGATCCATTTCCATTGTAGTCTTTTTATAGTTACAGTTATTTTCTCTTCATTTGCCATTTTCCATAGTCTCTCGTTTTTTTTTTGGGCCAGTAGATGTACATTCTTCTGAGGCATTTATTTGCAAATGTTTGTAATTTCTGCACCTTATAATAGAACACTTTTTATGTTAGCTTTGTATAGTCTAAGTTTTGTTGTTTTTGATATTATTTTGAACGAATTGAAGGCATTTCTTGCTTGGTTGACTCTTCTGTCTATGTCTTTGTTGCTACCACCATTGCTGTCTATTACACTGCCCAAATAGCATATATCTTGTACTTCCTCTATGTCTTGGTCTTGTATTTTCATTTTTTTTTGTCATTAATGCGCGTGACTGCTAATATTTTTGTTTTCTGTTCATTTATTTTCAATCCAACTTTTTTTGCTACTTCTATTAATTTGTCGGTTTTTAGTTGTAAATGTTGTTTCTTTTCTGCTATTAGGCATAAGTCGTCGGCAAATTCTAGGTTTTCTAATCTCTTGAATGGGTTCCATCTTATTCCAGTTTTATTATCTGCTACCCTTTTTATTGTTCAATCCATTATAATAAGGAATAATATGGGTGACAATATGTAGCCTTGTCGAACCCCACTCTTAATGCTGATTTCTTGTGTCCTTCATGCTCGGTTTTTGCTGTGTAGTTATTGTATATTAACTTAATTATCCTAATATATTTGTCTGGTGTATGTATGTATCGAACAACAAAGACAACGTACAGCAAACCCTCCTAGAAGTGGATGGAAGTATAATCAAATAGGTGCGGACTCCAAATATCTAGGTTTAAATATATCAAGCGTCGCAGATTTAAATTAGGAGATATTAAATCAAGTGGAGAAGCCATATGAGTTGCGGGTTGTCTCAAGAACACCATATGGAACAACAAATATCTCAGGAAGGACACAAATGCAAAATATACAAATCGGTAACAAGACCAATTCTGACATACGCGCGATAACAAAAATATGAACACCGTCCTGAAATCGATCGACAGCAAAATTAGAGGAGGTGAAATACTGAATCAGGCAATCCAAAAAGCATGCGAAATGGACAAAAAATCGAAATGGAACGCTCACACTCTCGATGTGGCAGACACAAACTACGCATGCCGAAACAAATTACGCATGGGAAGAAGGTCAATAGGGAGGCCCTAGAGAAGATGGAGCGACAACCTAACACCCGAGAACTACTAAAGTGGAACAGGCAACACGCCTAATTGGGAAGAAGAACTCTTTTTTAAACCAGCAATTTGATTTGGCCGGGGTACTGTCTTAGGCTCGTTTATGTTCTTAGTCTATATAAACAACCTTTTGTCCAATATTTAATGTTATAATGTCCTATATGCACTGGCTTGTTAAGCAAACATAGAGATACAAAGATTGCAAAACTCACTAAAATCAGATTCAAGAACTACCGAAGACTGGTTCACAGCTAATAAATTACTATTAATCGAAAGTAAAACTGTTGGGTGGAGTACTATAAAAACATATTAACAGAAGAAAGAAATCAGTTTATGCAGACTGACAACCAATGCATGCAAGATGAGGAAGATGTAGAGATTATCTCTATTAGAGAAGAAAGGAAATAATACAGGGTAAGGCACGGGAACCTATATGGTCATAACAAGCAACAAAAGAATTATTACAGAAAACCCTGCTGATCCAAAATCAATAGAAATATATCTAGATACTTACTTCTACGTAGAATACTGAAGATTTTCTGGCCAAAAACAATAAATAATGAGGACTTGTGGCATCTCACAAACCAACAGGAGATCCACTTGGAGATAAAGACTCGCAAATGAAAATGGATCGGACACACCTTGAGAAGAGACGAAGGTAACATCTCCAGGCAAGCCTTACAATGGAACCCACAGAAAAGGTCGCCCGTAGAAGAGGTCGCCCCGCAAGTACCAGGAAAGGAACAATCAAAAATAAAATCAAAAGCGCTGGCAAGACCTGCAAGGAAGTGAAACGCCTTGCTCAGAATAGAGTACGATGGAGAAAGTTTGTAGAGGCCCTATGCTCCGCGTAGAAGCTACAGGACATGATGATAGATACTTACTTGTCGTGTAAAACTCGTATCACCCACTTGTGTATCTCATTATCAAAAAATATTTATGTCATAAAATGCATTAAGCAATGTGTCGGTTCTATTGCTGCAAGAGAGGTCTAATTTGCCTTAATCCAATCCAAATTAATTTATAGACTAATAATATGTGGAGGATCGATGATAACGGATGTAAGGGCATATCGAGTAACGAAATGCGGATCGGACCATTAGTCAGTAAAAGCCGATGTCTTTATAAATCACCAGAATAAACGTGAAGGGAGCAGTGCAAATGTAGAAATAAAGAAGTATAACCTTAAAAGCCTCAAACAAGAGTCGGTAAAATTCCTGTACAAAACTCGATTGGCAAACAAATTAATTTAAGATAAACAGAGAAATGCAAATAAAAAATATGAGCATACAAGAATCGGCATCCAGGAAGCAGTAAGAAAAGCCCTAGGACAAAGATCATCGGAACAAAAAAAGCAGCCAGATTGGTAGACAAAAGAACTAGATGGAAAAGTCTAGATAATAATTGGCTTAGAAGTCAGGATCATAAAGATAGAAAACAATATGCTAGGATGAATAGAGATGTGAAGATGTCATGATGAATGGTGAGAAAAAAAACGTGAAGAGTTAGACAGATGCATTGCCGTACTTAAGTAGCAGAAGACTGAAAGACTGTAAAAAGGTTAGAGAAGATACGAAAAAACAGGAAATATAACCCTTATTATTCTAGCAGAGTGGGTGGAGTACTACAAAAACCCATTTACAGAAGAAAGGAATCAGTTCATGCAGACTGACAACCAATGCATGCAAGGTGAGGAAGATGTAGAGATTATCTTTATTAGAGAAGAAAGAAAAACTTTACACAGGGTGAGGCACGGGAACCAAGTGGTTTTGGAATAATTATAAAATTTTTAGATTTTGTTGTAGACGAAATTTATTGGTAAAAAAATCTTTATAAGTACATAGCATTTCATTATTATTCACGTTACGAAAATTATATCTGGCATATAATAACCATTTTCGATGACACATTGTTGAAGGCGTTAAAGAAAATTGGTCTCCACTCTTTTCAGCAGGTCTCTATCGATTTGCTGACGGATCGCCTCTTTCAACTCAATCAATGTACGGGGCTTGTCCATGTAAACATGTTTTTCATGTACCCCTATAGAAAAAAGTCACATGTGGTCAGGGCTCCGAATGAGCCCTAACACGTCACTTAACCTTGAAATAAGATGATTAGGAAACATGGGGTCGAAAAACATCCGATGTTTTAGCGTCCACAGCTTTATGATGGTAGCAGTGAGTAAAATGCTATGGGCCAAGGAATGCAACGCCAACTAGCGCACGCCCCTTCTTTCTATAACGAGAGAGTAATACCTCTTCCAAAATCACTTGGTTCCTGTGCCTTACCCTGTACAAAATGAAAAATGGAAAGGCTGCTGGACTAGGAGACATTCCAATAGAGTTGGTGATGTATGAACCAAGCATTCTTTTGGAAAATATAACGGACATTATGAATATGGTTGACGGGCAGGATATAACTATAAGACTGGAATATGGCGTACCTCAGTTCCATATTTAAGAAGAGAAATAAAAACGAATATAGAAACTATAGCGTCACAAGTTCTATTGGAAGGTTGTATGGTCGAATATTAAAAAATAGGAAAAACGATCAGCCAAAAATCTGAGTACACACCTGATATTTATAGACCTCCAAAACGCGTATGATAGCATCCCTGTCAGCTCAATTCTTTGAGTTGCTTAAACATAGCTTTGTAAAGAACACGTACAGGAGATCAATAACAGGAGAAAGCTATTCGAACCCTTAAAGGAGTAAGATACTATTTCCAAATCTATACATATACAAACAATTCACGTATAAGTCAATGTAAGAAGCCAATATGGAACCTTAAAACATAAACATGACCCGAAAATCGATTTTTTTAACAATCTTCCAAAAAACTTCACACGACAATTTACAATTAACACCCGAGAATGGCAGCTTGAAAAAGCAATCAACTATATTAAAAATTTTGGAAATCCACCATATTAACATATTTTATAATATGTATTGAATCTATTATATGTTATTGTTTTTTTTTTATATTGATATAGGCTGTAATATTTGAGAAAATATACTTATTCTATTCTATTCTATAAAACAATGTTTATCATACTGTGTTAATTAAATTTGAATTAAAATTCCTTTAATTAAAACACCGTGTATATAGGATTAATCATGAACTCGTTGTATTAGATATTAGAATGTTTCATTACTGATTTATAAACAATTCAACTGATTAAATATTTTTTATTTGACGCTGGCTAGCCATTTCTTTAGTTGTGTTGGCTTTCTTCTTACACCTTGATCAAATACATGTGCCCATAAGTACAAGGTACATACTAAACTATACTTGCATACAAATAAGGTGCACGTGCACTTGATAATAAACTTTACGTATTTGTTGAAATTAGTCACTTGATCGAATATTTTGAAAATATAGCAACATTTTATATTAATACAGTCATAAAAAACACATTAGCTTGTGAAATAGTTCATGATTCGTTGGCTTAGTTTAAAAACGTTGTTAAGGTTTGGAAGAATCTGAACGTTGTTTTAAATTCTTAAAACGTGAGATGATTTTGAGCGAGTTAAAAGGTAAGTGTCTACCCTCTTGATTACTTCAAAATTAATGCTTTAATTAAATTATGTCGTGGCATCGTGATTCTCTAAATTTCGTGGCTTATTCGTGCAATACAAAAAAAATCAAAACAAAATTTCGTATTTCTTGTAGATAAAGCTGAATCTTATTAGCATAATATTTTTTTATGGGGCAACAAATTTTTTTGAATAGATCTCTACAAAAAAAATATTTATTACTTGCGGAAAGACGACTAGTTCATAAATTTTGAATTGGAAATGCGAAATTAAAATTGAAATATATAAAAGAGGGATGAAAAGTAATAAAAACTCTTTTGATTGCCGAATAATGATTGATTTATTTTTTCTTTTATTCATTGGTTTCGTTGTAAATATAACGATCGAAAAATAATGGTAAAATGAAGTAAATTACGAATTTTAAATGCTAATAAAGATAATGGTTGATACAAAACAAGCCAAAATGTTTCAAATTAAAGCAGCGTAATGCAGCGATATAAAAAATTTAAACAAATAACAAGTGAATTTAAATAAAATCTTGAAAAAAGTTACCAGGGAAGTTTACATAAAAATGAATTTAATTGCTTGGGTTGACAATAGATGATTAAAATCTAACCAAACAGGTATTTTATATGTTATACCTTTATTGGCATATTACTACATTATAATAAATAATACAAAATTACAAATAATCATGTACTTTATTTAACGGGTAGAATAATTTACATCTTTAAAGTTTTCTATGAAAATTGTATGTATAATCTCGACAATATTCTCTTCCTCCTACTTTTTTTTATTAAATATAATACCATAATATATAATGCAGAGAAGTCAGAAATGAGTGATAACCACGTGATCTTGTAGTTAGGCCACCCAACTAACACCAGTTGGTAAAACTCTTAATTCATTGGCACTATAGTAAAAAGCATTAAGGGATTATTAAAAACAAATCTGATGAACATTACCCACCTTAAATATTTAGGTATAACCCATATAAACTTTTACTGTGAGTAACTACAAAGGTCAATGAATAAAATATTATAATGATTGCAAATGATAACCAACATTAAAATACCAAATATCGTTTAGGTTACCTCCCTACGCGATCACGTGATTGTTAACTATTCTTGATGGGTCTGTAATAAGATGTGCTGAGCCTTCTTCCAATTTAATATTTCAATAGGAAAGCCTTTCAAACCGCTGCCATCTTAATTGACAGGCAAGTAAATAATTTTAACACGTGCAAGAGTCACTCATCCTATTTTTATTTTATACTAGAGATATTCCTGTTGAAAATTCAGCGCCTTGAAATTTAGGTTAAAATTCACACTGACATAACATCGTGTAAGATACTCTTCCTTAAAGAAGTTGGTTGCATTAGTCTCAATTTCCGCTTTGATCCTAAAGAATTTCCGATTAAAACATATTCACATATTTGGGCTAACGGTTACCTGTCTAGCAAATCTCGGTTTTCTATATTTTCTCTGTTTTAACCATAACCATATTAAGAATGCGAATAATTCAGGAGTGCAACACGGATTTTTTTATTTTGAGTTTTACAAAAAGTTAATACTTTGTTGTTTAAGATTATATTTACTATTTAATTTTTCGGCTAATCTGGAAGTGCATATAAGTTCTGTTTTTCGAATGGCTTCTTACACATTATTTAACAGTTTTTAATTTTTTATCATTTACTCTTTACCCATGAGGGGGTAATTAAATATAGTTAGCCTACTATAAAAACAACAAAATTTTGAAACCCAAAAAATAATTTATTATTCAACATAATCTCCTCTTAATAAAATACATTTATTACGCGAACCTGCAACATCTCTAAACCTAGAAAAAAACAAATTTTTATCATGCTCTGCTGCCCATCGTCTTTTACCTCCCCCTTTTAGACAACTTTTTAATCGATGGAAGTGTTGCAAGTCTAAGGGAGCCAGATCGGGCGAAGAAAGGAGATGTTATGTTATGTGCTAACAAATTGTTTTGCAAAAACAATACACCTTTATTCAACATTCCGCGTCTTTTCTTTATTTTTTCCTGTAGAGTTGTTGAATAATATTGCCCAATTATAGTTCTTCCTGTAACAAGATTACTCCACTTATGAGTCGTCATCAGCTTGGGACGCCACTCCAGGCGCATAGCCTCTTTTTGCCTGTAATGCTGGCAACTTACATTACAGGTGGACCTACAGTTTAGCATGGATTCCGAACCACTGGAGTTAGATGAGAAATCAGAACTGTAGGTCCACCTGTAATGTAAGTTGCCAACATTACAGGCAGAGAAGAGGCTAGACGCCAGCAGTGGCATATTAAAGACTGTAAATGAAATATGTAAAATTTCAGCAACTGATATCAATATTTGTTGTTTTTACTTAAAATTATGATAATTTTTACCAAAACTTTGTTGGACGCTTTTAGTCCTAATTTTAACAATTTTTATTTAAATTCATTTTGGACAAATTTGAACGATTTCCGTTAATATTTTGTGTTTCATTAAAATTTAAATGATTTTGATTAAAATCATTTAAAATTTAGGCAATTTATATCAAATTTTGTTGTTTTTGCTTACAATTATAATCATTTTCATCAAAATTTGGTGATTTTGTTTAAAATGAGGATGATTTTAGTCTTAATTTAAAATATTTTGATTATAATTTAAGTTAAAATATTTTGGTCAAATTTGAACAATTTTCTTTAAACGTTAGATAACTGGTTAAAATTACGTAAAAGCATTGCTGTGTTTGTTGTTACAAATTATAACATTGAGGTATCCTGCTACCTTTTTCGCGTTGGTGACCTCTCGTGGTACCTTAAGTTTAAACCTCTTGTGGTACCTTAAGTTTTAACATAACTTGTTATGTCCATGGTATTTAAATTTTAGTTCTTGCTATATTCTTAACCATCAACTTCTCTTTTTCATCGACGTGGTTTTATAAATGTTGTCATGCATTTCGTTGACTGTTGAAATTATCATATTATACTATTTGCCTTTCGTAATAATGATATGTATTCTGAAGATCTTCTTCGAAACAGTGTCACATCGGTCAAGTAGCAAATTATCACCCATCACATATCCTATACCCTGATGGAGAACAGCAGTGGGCTTAGAAAATCGCCTTGAGAGGTATAGCTTTTGAATGATTGTAGTTAATTTTGGCTTGCATTTTTTTATATGAGTATATATACAACAATCCCTACCTTTGCCACCAACAAAAAAATGGAAAAAAAAGACGTTAAAGGCGAGAACGCATTTTCAGATTCAAGGGGTGCCAATCAATAAAAATCTAGGAGTCTATACTATAAATGGGCCTTTCGTTTTTCTTAACATTTGTCTTTCATTTCTTTTCGAAACCATGTTCTGTTCTGTTTTTAGTTCAGATGTTTATAAAAAAAAAAACCAGTTAACAGGTTGTTCTGACAAAGTTGTTTTTTTTTGGGGGTGATTCCTCATGGACGAAATAGGAATTTTCGATTCAAAACATTTAAATGAAAAAATTAAAAAAACATGAAAAATGTGCTTAACATTTAAAAAACTATGTAACCTCGGAATGTTATGTTAGGTTAGATTTTTTTAAAGCCGCAGCCCGACCATCACAACTTTACACGAACCGCCACTGGGTAAAGCTAGAATAGATCCTTATAAGATCTTCGAGGCTTCATTATCCAATATAAAAGTTTCTTTTTTGTATTGTAATAGTTTTTAATGCGCTTAAACAAAAAAGAAACTTTACTCTGCCTTCAATTTTAAAATTTTTACTAATATTTTTATGTACTTCTTTTCTTATAATTTTGATATTCATCTTTAAGAATTATTACGAAAGAAGGATAATAACAACTTTAATAATTAATGGACATATTATCTACATTTTTATCATTACATCCATCCCGTCCCGATAAGGACGAATAATCGGGGTTCAACTGCAAATGAAATTGATTTACTAACCCGCAATATGTTATAGCTTGGCTGCGGAACAATAAGTTTCACATCCTCGCGTTTCAGCTGTAAAAACGTATCTAATTTTACAATTATTTCAAAATTATGCATAAAATATTTCGTTTAAACAAAATCAATTATGAGTAGTCTATTTATTATAACTGTGCACATCTACAGATTATTCGTTATTTATATGAGGCATTCTCCTGTATTAAATTGAACTAAAATCTATGATATGAATTTTGATAGTAAATTGAAATGAGTTTATTACATGTGATCGTATGTCCATCTACAGAAGTATATTATTTACATCGACATTTAAATCAGTTTATACGTCGCTGGTTATTTACCCCCACAAACCATATATATTTTAATAATGTAAAACATTATGCGTTGATAGTTTCTAAACCCCAAAACCATTTTTAAGAAAATAATTATAAATAAAATTGTATTCAGAGATGACAATCTTTTTTTGATTGGAATTTTTAAATGGAAAATGATAGTGGAAAAGCTGCAAAAGAAAGTCAACAAGTAGGATAAAAATGAAGCTTTAAATTATGTGACAGGAAATTAAAATTAAAATTATTAAATAAATAACGGCAGCGCCATCTAGTAATCAAGTCCCAACTATTTATTTTAAAATACATTGGTTTAAGGTGACCATTTTTTCAAATCCAAAACCAGGATATTTAAAGTGGCTAAACCATGAGTCATATTCGTTTCAGTCGTGTAGCCTGAAGCCAGAATGTGTTCAAGGGAGGAGTTGCCAATTACTGATGACTAAAAAACGAAGACGTCTCATTAAATAATGATAAAAAATATTTAGGGGTGAGGTTACCAAACCAAAATGACCAAAAACCAAAGATTCAGTATTCATGGGAGGGAGGGTTAACACATGATACCCTACAGCAAAGGTGAACAAACTTGAGGCAGACGGTGGCGGTCGACAATATGAGGGCAATCAGTACATGCAATTTTTTTTAATTTTCAAGGGCAATCGTGTTATATTAATGCAAATTTTTACATTATTTTAATTAAAAAAGTTTTTGATTTTGTGTCTCTTAACTGGACTGATCTTATTTCACGACTAACCAGGACAATAACCAAAAAACCAGTACTGTACTGGTTACATTGGTTGTGTGTAGCGTTTCTTCTCGAGAAATTCTCGAGAAAGAATTCTCGAGAAATTTTTAGTATTTTGATTTCTCATTTCTCGAGAAAATTTCAAAAATTTATCGAGAAATTAGAATTTTTTTTAAATCATGTTTTTTTAATGAATTTTATTAGATAAAATGTTTATTTTTTATTATGTTAAATATTTTTCGCATGAGCTGGAAACCCCCATAAAACCCCCTAAAAAACCCCAATAAAACAAATCTGTTGTACCGATGCCAATCTCTTCTAATGAGTATATTTGTGTAATC
>JARJDX010083385.1:0-10114 GCA_030264735.1 Gymnusa sp. GC000175
AAACTTTTACACACGACAAAGTAGGCGCAAGTTCTCACACACACTTTGAGATTACTATTACATAACCACAAAATAAAGCGAAAAGAAAAAAAAATTCACAAGGACAATTTTTACACATCACAATAATAAATAGTGTACAATAAACTCATGGGTGAAAATCCTCAGAGACTGGTTCGGCTGCACTAATAACCAGCTATTCAGATCAACAGTCTCAAAAATTAAAATCGCCACAATGATTGCCAACCAACGGAACGGAGAGGGCACCTAAAGAAGAAAAATAATAGCGTAAACAAAAATAGACAAAAAGATGATAAATAATAAGAGAAGTTGACGAAGAAGAAACAAAAGAAGATAAGGAAGGAGAAATAAACTATTTTACAAGATTTTGATTGTATTTTACTTTCATTTACAAAGTAAATTAAAGTATAGTAATCGCGAAAATTTTCAAAATCGAGATTTTTGCGGAAATATTCGACATCCATCATTCAGAAAAAGTTGATTTCGAAGTGGTGTCTGTCTGTCTGTGTGTCTGTCTGTCTGCTAAGTGTCTGACTGTGTCCTCTCTACAGCCCAGATGGCTAAACTGATCGTCCTGAAAATTCACATTTAAGCTTTTAACAAAAATTGGGAGGTCCCAGTGACTTTTGGCCAAAATCCAAAAAGAGGAAGTGGTAGTTTCTTGGTGAGGTTTTTTGCAAATATTTCAAAATCTATTGAGTTTATGAAAAAACATAAGAGTACAAAAGTGTGTAAAAATAATTTTTTCAAAATTTAACATTTTAAGAACTCATTGTTTTCTGTTGCTATGCAACATTGTCAGTGTAATTACTCATATTTATATTAAGTTGCAGAGACATAATGTCATTTGATCATCTGACAATAAATTAAATAGGGTTAACTACCCGTCAAAAGTGATAGACGTCAATAATTGAATTATTATTGCCAACATACATTTTAACATCTATAAACATGATAGTTAACCCTAAAATTATCACAAATTAGTAAATGAAAGTCGTGTGGTGACCACACCTCCATTTTTTTGAGGTGGTATGGTGTGGTAAAATGGATACCGATAATTTGGAAACTTCGAAAAACTTGACAGTTGACCCTTTTTTTTTGTTTTGACGTAGATTTATAATTTAATTGTTTAATATTTTCGATTGTATGCTCTCTCTTTTATGATATAAAAAATAAGTTTATATAAAAATCAAAGCGTGGGTCATTTAAAAGGCCGTCCTGAGTTAGTGTCTGACCAACGGATCATAGGTTCGCCACCCATCTATCTAGAATTTGTTCTTTATTAGTTCAGCTATGATTCTATCCGTATCCGGTGTCTTATTATTTGTGTAAGTTTTTGATTATTCTTTTCATATCCTCTAGACTGGTCATCTCTATTTCCTTATCGGCGGATGGCATTTTTTTGTGGGTTTTTCGATAGCGATTTCTGAAAATTTTATTTCTATATATTTAGTATGTCTAAGTTTTCTGATACATTGTTGCATTCTTTTGGTTTAAAATTTTTGTTTATACTGGCTGTCTTTGTTTCCTTTTTTTTTCTTCTGCATAGTTTGTTAATGTAATAACTGTATTTATCTCTTATTGCTATTTGGATGATTGTATTATTGCCTCGTTCTTTATTTTTGTTGCTTGCATTCATCGTTAAATCATTCTTCCTCTCTGGAGCTCTTGCTTTTACCTATTTTTTCTTCAGCCGCTTGTATTATACTGCTTCTGATGTTGATCTATTCTCTCTAGATCTCTTTCGATTGTAAATAATTGTTAAGTTTGTGTTGGACTGATATTTTTGTGCATTGCTAATTCTGTACCTAAGAGGTGCCTCAACGAGAGGCAAAGTCGCAGTTTGTTCGTGTAATTTTGGATTAAATATATCACAAGAAAGTTAAAGAAAGCAAGATGAATCTGCACTCAAATATTTTAAAGATGTTATTATGATTATGTAGACACGACGATCCTTCTCTTCGTTGAAGAACCAATAAAGGTTCAGTTTTTACAGACATTTTGCATTTTCGAGTTGATCTGTGGATAATGTTTTAAATGATCTTGCAATCATAAGCGAAGAATTCCTTATACGTCTTCTTAAAGACAAGATAACTCAAGAGGTAAAATAGGCTTTTGTTTCTTCTGTTTCTGACAACACTGCTAACATTGGTGGAATTAAACAGTGATTAATTGGTGTTCAATATCTTCGCTGCGATCAAGAAAACGGAAAACCAATAATTTGTGAAGAATTCTTGGGATATGTAGCTGTGACAAAATAACTCTAAATAATTGCAGAAACCATTATTAAGTTACTGGGAGATTGCAATTTGGATTTAAATCGACTATGTCTGTGATATATTTCGTCGATATTGCATTATTTATATAGTTTGCTCACCTTTTCTTTGGGCTCTGATAAATCGCCATATTTGTTTTTCGAGTCCGTAAAAATCACTCTTCATTCGTTTGGAGAAAACTTCCTAGAGTGTTCTTCTTAATCTGTCAATACCCTAGTTGGTGCGCAATTTTTTTGCTCATAAGCGAAGCCTTCATTTATATGCTATGACGTGAAGACTGCCGTCAAGGATTTTTCTTTTAGTGTCGCTCAAGCAGAGGATCGTTTTGTTCCAAAAACCGGCGGTACTTCTTCTAATTTATCGGTTCTTTGGTAAAACGAACAGGTTGCAGCTAAGAAAGGGGCCGATATATTTTCAAGAGGGCTCGTACGCAAGTAAACTTAATAATCTTTAAGAAAGTACGTGCCTCTGCGCGTAGCGATCATTAGCTCTCAAAATAACGACCTTATTCGACCGGGCCTTCAATAAAACATTTTCTCCAGCAGACCAAGGATGGACTCTTGCGACTCATCTATCAGGCCCGACAATATCCCTTACGTTGTATTGTATGCCAGCTGTCTTCCTCCACAATTGGAAATCTGGAAAAAATGCCTTATCACCATCGAGTCAACACCATATTTCTCTTAACTGCAGCTTAAGCAAGGTTTTAGAAAAATTGGTCAACCATTAAGTTTGTTTGGTGAAGACTAACGGTCTTCCGGTACGCCATAAGGCTTCAAGGATGGTGAATTAAAGGCCGCTTGTCCATTTTCATCCGATCGTTTATGTCGGACCATAAATTTAGAGTCCGATCGGGGGCATTTCGAGATTTATCCTTTGGAAAACGACGTCCAGCATCCTTCACCATTTGCGTATCACATATTTGCTATCGCGGTCAAAGGAATTGCACATTGCAAGTGTGGTTTCAGCCCCTATTGATAAATGGCTATGTGCTGCATGGCTGTATGTATTTATTTTTGACGACTGTACAAAGCGATCCCAGCCTCTATATTACTTATTCCTTATGTTAACGCAGTCAGATTTTTATGCTACAGGAGCCTTTCGGAATAGTCCTACGGTAAGCGTGTGTTGTGACTGTGCTCCCCCATTCCGTTATCGGAGAAAGAAATTTCAGACACACGTGGAGCGCGAGATCGTTGAACGTCATCCGCACGAATCATCCTATCAAAGACGGCCAAACGCCAGTAAGCCGGCTAAAGTTCGAGCACAGGAAGAGCTTGAGAACAGAAAATCAAATCTTCAGGGATATTCCAAGTTGAGTTTGGCGCGAATTCGCCCTGCCTCTTGCCCAGGGTAATGACTTATCTTCTGGACCTGACAAAATTAAGAACGTTGAAACCTGTCCCGTAGTTTTACGGTCAGGTTTTTCATTCTCCTAGGTCACCGGCAGAGTGACAAAATCTAGAGCTCTGTACCACACCAGTATTTTACACCTTCGGAGAAGCCCAGATAGATTTTCCCTCTGTTTCAAATATCTTCACGGTCGATCCTTTTGTCCGACTCGTCCAATGCTACAATACGGTGTGGACCCCCAGGCACATTAGAATTTCTGCTGACCCCGATGTGCGGACTTGCAGCCCAACTTGCGGCATCTCACGAAGACATCAACTATCTGCCTGATGACGAGTTTCGTAAAACAGAATGTCATCGCGGCACGGCAAAGGGAATGGGATGGCTTTACTAACAACAGCCTAAAGTAATGAAGTCTACCATTAATCTATGGTCTTCGGTGTTCGCCCTTACGAAGAGGTGTGATAATCATTCGCCTTCGTGAGAGGCATACCAATCTCACCTTCTTGTAATTATGTGAAGAGATTAATAGTTAAGTGGGGCAGGATCAGTGAAACGTCGTTTTGTCTTTGCATTGCATTAATTTACGAAATAAATGAAGGTATAGTAATCGCGAAAATTTTCGAAATTTTTGCACTTCCTGGTTTTCGAAAGAAATTCAGCAAAATATGTATATAGCAGGATCCGATTTTACCACTCACGCTCTGATTTGGTTGGATGTAAGGTAGTGGAGGTTTATGGTGGGAGCTAGTGTCAGATGATCCTACAGAGTATAGATCCAACTAGTACTACGTGGGCTGACACCCCATCCACACTCTAATGATCGGCCGATTGATCGAGTATAGGCCAACGGTAGGTGTGTAAATGACTGGCCAATAGAAGTCCGACGCCGCAAAATTAAAACAAAAGTATAATTCAATTAAAATACATCAATATTTATTAACTTATATTATACAGTTTTGTAAAAATATGGTTAGTTTTTCTTCTTTTTCTTGATTCCATCAAACTGCATACTTATTAATG
Source organism: Gymnusa sp. GC000175 (assembly GCA_030264735.1). NCBI lineage: Eukaryota > Metazoa > Arthropoda > Insecta > Coleoptera > Staphylinidae > Gymnusa > Gymnusa sp. GC000175. Next base: position 4,668 of record JARJDX010083385.1, read on the forward strand.
GGTTACTTTTCTTTAGCTAGAAATATTATTGTTGAAGTAAAATAATTAGATATTAAAAGTAAAATAATAAAACCTGATATTTAGAAGAACCTTCTGACGTTCTGTAATGATCACGTTTCCTTTTGCCTTTTCTTGTAATTCCAGCTAGATTTTTTAAAGTTGGAGGAACTATATATTCAGGTACATCAGCTAAATGTTGCTGAACACGAACTGTGTGCAAAGCTTTATCATGTCTTAAAACTTGTAAATCATTTGGATTGTCTTCAAAATAACCCTAAAGCATTTTAAAATAATAATAAAAATATGTATAGATTGCCAGGTTCACTGTGGCATGTAAAATGCGCAGAAGATTGACAAGAGAAGAAGAGAAAGAGAGAGTGTGAAACTGTACAATATGATTGTCCATACTCTAATGTGGGAAATACTTGTGCGCATCCATGAGTCAGAAGCTACGGTGAACTTGTCAAGCTGTTTCAAAATCGAAGCTTTTTAAATTTCTCCTGTTTTGCCTACCAATCAGATTTCTAATTTCAGGAAATAAGCAATCTGATAGGTAGGTACAACGCGGGAAACTTGATAACCTATTTCGAATTTTAAAATATAGTTTCAAAATAATTTGCACAAAGAAAATAAAATATAATTTATGTTAAAAAAATTAAAAACCTTAAGTTTTTGGCAATTAAATATTTCTTGTTTAATTTCTTTTAATCGAGCTTCTCTAACTGCAATCCTTGTTACAGCTCTCCAAGCATCTTTAGCTCTATATCTAAATGCTTCAACTTCTTCCAATTTAAATTGATATGATCTATAAAAAGATATAAATTAAAACAAAAATATGCTATTAATCTAAATAACAAACTTAAAAATATCTGATTCTTCTCCATGGCTCTTTTTTAAATGTTTTTCAACCTTATCTTGTAATACTTTTTCTTTTAAACTTATAAATGATAAAACGCTTCCCTAAAAAATTATATAAATATAAATAAATAATCAATCAAAGAAAATATAAATGTGATTCATTATAAAAATAAATAAAGAGTTTTAGGACAGACACTCCTCACTGAAAAACCGACTATTTAATTACTGCTCACAATTACTACCTGTGTGAAAAATCCCCTTTATCAGTCCAATTTTTGGGAATCCTAACCCATCCCTTTTTGTTTTATAAACTTTAATTTTCTATTGTACATTTTTATAATTTTTACTGTTCGATTTTGTATAATTGGTAATGCAAATTGTCCCTAGCTGGATCCTATAACCGAGGTCGAACAAAATGTACGCAAAAAATTTATTGTAAAAAAAATTATCCCAAGGAAAATCATCAAGAAGAAAAGTGATCGCAGATCCGTTGCCAAATACGAATAATTCATGTGAAGCGTGACATCGTTCGGTTAATGAATTTATTTTCTGCGATAAATTTTTCCCGCGTGAATGTGCGATAAATTTTCTTACGATTAATTTTCCATAATCCCCTGTAACCCGTTAAGGACGCGACCCCTGGGTGGCGGATTGGTGAAGTGAAACAACTTAGCTCCCGTCTAAACGTCTGGCAAGCCGTTTTAATTGCCAAATCTTTCCAAAAAACATGATATTTCGAACTTCGAAAACACAACTACCCCAGGCGAGTCGAGCCGTGAGCTTAAATCTCGCACTGATGCGTCAGTGAGCCTTATGATTCTGGGGAAAGCAAAAGGGTAAAAACTTCTACATTGCAACACATAACATCTGCATTATGGGATTTAAAGAACACCTTACAGCTCGAATCGAATGCCTACTTCATGGCCCGAACTTAAAGCTATTTTAGTTCATAGTTTTGGCGACAAACGTTCCGAAGACGTTTTGGCCTACGATCTTAACAATATAAGGCCTGTAAAAGGCGACACTTCTAAAGAGTATGCTGCAAAAATAAAAGCCACTCTGTATACTTTGTTATCAAAAATCAATTTAGAAGAAATTGAAGAAAACATCCGGCAATTAAAAATTGTGCAATATAATGCAATTGCATTGCGTACATTTTTATTTGGTTTGGATATAATTAACGATCGTGTAGGACTAGAAGTTAAGCTGCGAAACCCCATGGACATCGAAACAGCCGAAGGATTCGCCAGTGAAATAGAAAATTATAATATTCAGAAAAAACGTTATTTGGAAATCCCAAGATCGACATTTATTCCCGTAAGAAACCCAACGCCAATGCCAAGGCCAATGTTGCAAGCAAATAGACCATCTTCTTATCGGTTCATACCGTCACATCAGCAGATGCCACCACGTATGACATTCCAGAGATTTGCACAGACACCTGCTCAGATAAGCCAGGGGCCAACGCAACCAACACCGATGGAAGTTGATATAGCCAGCGCTAAGCGTGCCGCATCATCCTCGATAAGGAAACAGCATAAGCGACCTTGGTTAAAACACTTAATGCTTGAACAACAAAATGCATCGGAAGCAGATAATCCCTTTTATCAAGCGGAAGAATTTCAAGAATACGACTATCAGCAGTATGATGACGAACAATTACCCAACGAAGATAACAACTACGAAAATATAGACGCGGAACAAATTGAACATCAAACTCCTGCGTTAAATTTTATAATGGTTTGCAAGACAACCGACGAAGGATAGGTTAGGTTAGGTTAGGTTAAATGGGGCCATTGTGAGGTAAGTTAGCCTCTCGCGAACCGCGACCTGATAGATCCATTGTTCTGCCCCTTTTCAATCACCCCTCAAGCAGTGCCAGGTCCTTTATGAATCCGGTGATTTTCTTGGGGGTGATGACGCTCACTTTTTCGTGGGACAGCCGGTCCCTTCCGAAGTGTGAAAAACGCTTGTGGGCTATTGCGTCACAAGTGCAGAGTATATGTTCAGACGTTTCCTCTGCCGAATCACATAGCCTGCAATTTTCGCTTTCCTCTAGCCCCACTTTCTTCAAGTGGTACCGGAGGGCACAGTGCCCTGTCATGAGTCCAGTGAATTTTCTCAGCTCGTTCCTCGTGAGTTCGAGCACCTTATGGTTATCATCGGGTTTGNTTGTCCTCTACCCATTTTTGCACCACCCCTCTTCTGTATGCCATGGGGAGTCCGCATAACGGCTCTGTTCCTGAGGGAGTGGCATTTGTACCTCTTTTGGCGAGTTCGTCTGCCACTTTATTTCCTTCGATACCCCTATGCCCTGGAACCCACATGAGGGTCAACGTATTGTTTTTCGCCAGTTGCGTTAGAGATCGTCGCTGTCTTGCATTGGTGGAGAATAGAGATCTCAGCGTGTGGCTACTTCCATTTACGCGCATGGATTTCTTCTGAGATCTGCTTTTGATTGGTAATTCTTAGCAGGTTTTTATTACTACGTTTGACCAGAAGCCTTTCAGAATTAAGTTAAAAATATGGTATTTGGTGCTTCTGGTAATGGATGTAGACCTCCAACTTTTCTCAAGCATACCAAATGTTTACTTTGCTTTTAGTATTTTTTTTTCTACATCGACCGTTGCATCTCTATCTTTTAAAAGCATTGATCCTAGATTTTTCTGAATCTTCCATTTCTTCGTTCTAGATGCATAGTTTATTACCGTTATTTCTTTCAATTCGCATTAGTTTTGTCTTTAGGATGTTGTTTTTAGCGAAACCTCATTTAAATTAACGACGTTTTAAGTATATATAAAACGAAGTTTTAATTATATGTCGCCATAGGTGTGAGAATAAATGCAGAAGTTGTCAGCGTAATCGAACCAAAGTTGCTACCACCTAATATCCTGTGGTTTTTTTTAGTTTTCTTAATGACATGATCTAAGATAATGGTGAATAAAACCATAAAGAGGATATACAGTTGGCTTCTGCGTTGGTTTTGAAGCCTTCGCTGGCACGGTTCTTGTTGAAAACTCTTATCATCCGAGCTACGATACAACTTCCTCATTATCTATACAAGCTTGCATGGAACACCCCTCTGGCTTGCAGTATTTTTTAGATTGCGTTACGATAAACCTTGTTAAAGGCTTGCTGGAATGTCAACAAAATGGGTAATTATGTTCCATCGACTGTTCAAGTCTCTGATCTATGGCGGTTAGATCAGGAATTGATGAATTGTAATTTCATGTCATAAATCGCGTTAGGATGGCTATTCGAAAGAATGCGAATAATGCTAAACAAGGTACAGCCAAAATCCTTATGATGTGGATCGGGATGAAAGAACAATTAACCGTCAAGTGCACGTCAGAGAGTAATAAGAATCCATAAAAATAAAATTTTAAAAATCAAAAAATCTGCTCCCTATAAATCTAAATTTGTAGATGGTTAAATACCTGAACAGTTCTACCGCAGATCAAATTTTTTCCTAAAATGATTAGTACGCTAAAATTTAAATGGGTCCATTGCCTCTACAATTATGCATCGCCATTGTAATGAAATTTTCCCTTGGAATCCTCCAACTTTTACGTGCAGCCCTGCTTGCTTCTGAGATATTTGGTATTCAAGATAGACACAGACGACGTTGTTTTATTTTTATTGTTTTTTTTTGTGTGATATTACTAACTATTTCTAGATGTCCAGGAGATTTATTTGACTTTAGATATTGTACGACCTCTTCCACTTGAGGTTAAAATGGTAATATAATTTGTTCTTTTGGTGCATCCCGCATCCGCACGAGATTTTCCACAACATGATTTGCTTCTTTATATAGTTCTTGGACACATTTAGAAACTTCTTTGTTTCGCTTACACAGTAAACATTTTCAACTGGGATGGTTTTGGGTAGAGCTTTGAACTGAACTTAACCGAAAACCGAAAGAAACTATTATTTTTATCGGAAAAAAATTGCTCATTTTTGCTTTGGTTCGGTTCATGTTTAAATACGCACGTTATTACAATATTATTCTCCACATCAGTTGACAGTCCTCTGACTGTCCAGGTAAGTTTTTGCGTTTTGTTGCAGTAGCTTGATTTTCTCGTACTTGTACTTTCTTGCTTATGTAAAGATTTTTTTTGTTGTTGAGCATTGGTTAGCAGTTTTAACGAATATGTACTTTATTTGTTGCCAACTTTACAAAGAAATCCTACAAATGTTGATTTCGATGGAAATAATCTCATGTATGTTATAGGGACGATTCTGTCATATTCCATATAAAAAATATATAAATCTATAAAAAACTGAACTTTTAAATGCCTGGTAGCGTTTTACAAATTTTTTGATCTTCTCTATCAAGATGATTGCCGCTTGACGAAGGTTAGTTTGAACTTTGAAAACTGTTGCTGTAGATGTCTTGTGAAATAAAATTAAACCATCGACATAAATCATTTAGTTAGTAATTTTAGTAAGTAAAAATAATTCGAAAATGTAAGTGTTGGCAGCTACTCTAATATGCGTGCGTATTTAATAGTATGTACCATTGGTTTATTGTGAATACGTGTGGTTATTAACAATAATCCAAGTGACTGGCTATGAAATGTGGATACCCG
>JARJDX010083391.1:0-15834 GCA_030264735.1 Gymnusa sp. GC000175
CTGGAAGTAAAAATAAATATTTTTGGGGTTGATAATAAAGACGTCTCAGGGATGTAGGGGCATTTTTCGATATATTTGACTAGCCTTCGTAGAGCTATAGCAGAATTAATTTGAAAAATAAAAGGCAGTTGCGTACAATCCCCTCTTTAGATTTTCAATGTATTTTTCAAAAATTGATAAATTTTAAAAATTCATAACCAGCAAACGAAGTAGAAATTCAAAAAAGTACTTCCAAGAAAATGTAGCCCCACTTATTGTGACCACGACGAAAAAAAGCGCAGCTCGCTAGCTTTAAAATTAAGGAAGGAGATACAAAACGCGCGCACCCCTATAAACAAAAAGAGAAAATAAAATTTTTCGACCACTAAATGTCAATGGGCCGAAATTTGGATACTATTCTTTCGGTATGGTCGATCGAATGCCGTCAACTGCATTCCGCTAGGTGGCGCCGTTCTCGAGATATGGTGTCGCGACGTTCTTTTTCAAACGCGTCGCGACGGTATACTGTTTGTAACACAGGGTAGTGACGAAGGCTCCGCCGAATGGTTATTTCGTGTTATCGATTTCTGTAGTCGAAAAAAATTTGGCACTCCGCCGTCGGAATCGCGTCGGATGAGAATTTTTTTACCTTTTTTTTAGCAAAAAAATTTCAAAAATTTATTTCAACCCTTAAATACTTATGGAAACAAACGAAATTTTTGGCACCGTAGTAATTTAAAGCGCTCTTTTAAATAATGCTTACCGCGTTATTCTAAGTAGCGGCGCTCAAAACGCTCAAAACTTTTGCAATATTTAAAGACGCGTCCAGCACGTTCGTTAAAATCGCAAATAAAGTCGACTTCCCGGGGTCAGACGTTTTCGAAGGCTTTTTCGTTGCTTATTTTCCATTTATCTCCATGTTATTTGTTTTTGTAAATTTACTGATGCCAGTTCTTATAATGGGCTATAGCAGTGAAATGATTATTTTTTTCATAAGCTTTTAAATTGTTTCTGTCATACATGTGCTCAAGTTCAGTTTGACTAATCGGCTTTAGTTTCTTTGATATTGCTTCTTTCCTGGTTGTGGCAATCTTTCTCCATTGCTTTTTAACTGCGGTGTCATTTTCTTGAGTAATTATATCGACAGCCTTCTCTATCTTATTACTAATTGTTTTGGATACTTATATCCGGTAGCTTAGAGAAATCTGATTTATGTTGATATTTTGGTTTATGTGTTTACTTGAGTCGGCATGAGATTTTAGCAAGTAGGAGCGCGTGATAAAACGGAACATCAACACTGGGATATGTTTTTACAAACTTGATTGAATCATGATATCACTGATTGATTGTGATAAGTCTATTTGGTTTTCGTGGTGAGCCTGGTGCTGTCCATGTATAGAGTCTTGGTAGTGTGATGTTAGGTTGGATGACGATGTTATTCTCACACAGAATTATACAAACTTACCACCTCTTTCATTTCTGATACCCAGTTTAAAATTTCTATCAAATTCTTCTTCACCACATCTGACTTATTTTGAGCACTTCGTCTAAAGTATAAAATGTATCAAAGATTTTCCCACTTCTTTGGTCATAAAGAATGCTACTCCATTACGGTGATATGTATAATACACAACATGCTCTTCAAGTACTAGTAGTTTTGATTGTGGCCATTGCATTTCGCTAATACCTAGCACTGATATCTCCAATCAGGCCTTTTCGTTATTGGTATTGATCATTTCGCTGTTATACATGCTTCTTATATTCTAGCTCCCAATATTCCTTTGGCATCGTTTTTTATAATATTCAGTGGCTGACCGGGAGATTCTTTGCGCTCTTGCCCCATTTTAAAAGTGCCGATACTCGGTGCCATTATGTAAGTTTATAGCCATTGTCATGATTTTCTTGAAAATTATTATTGTGTAGCCTCCTACACCGCTGTACAAATGCCGTTTCGCTGGCTGCCACCATTATGCAATTTGCTCTCCAATTCACATCCTTCCAATCTCTGTGATATCAGCATGTGATAAGTTTGGAAAAGCTAGCTGCCACTTCTTCTTGCTATATTGTTGGTCCTCCCCGGATATTTATTTTCTTGGGTACAAGCCATGGCTGGCAGGTATGGACTTTCTACGCATCTCATATCTTCCTGCTCTAATTCTGGTTCTATTCTTTTAAGTCTAGCTCTTTCTACTTCAGGTTTTGATTAGCCTATTGCGTTAGACGTTATTAAATACTTTCTCGTAGTCAGTATATAGTCTAAGAACATATTTTAAAATTCAGGTCTGCGTTGGCAAAGTAAAAATTTTATTTAAAATAAACTCATTTTTTTCCAAACTTAAAGAAAGCCAACATCTAAAGAAATTTAATAATAATGGATATAAAATACAGCCTTAAGAGATTGTATTTTCTTAGATAATTTTCTATTTATTTTGGTTTTAATATGGTTCTCTTGGTCTATGCTATGTTATTTTAAATTTTCATTGACCTATTGCATTAGACATTAATAAATAACTGTTAGCTATCAAATGTGGTGTAATGAGCGGTGATATCCCGGGTAAATTCAGTCCAAAATTTAACCCCATCTGCTAAGTGATAATTCAGAATCATTTGGTGTACCCTGCTAGAAAACGAACGAGGCTCTGACGACCAAGTAACGGCGATATAACTGTCCCAAAGGGTAATATAAAAATGTAAGTTCTCGACAAAAGTTATGACCTTTCAACTCGTCTAGCCAGCGTGCAAGGGTATGGCTATTTAACCCCCATTACAATACCATGGTGAATTTAAAAACTATACCCCAGATAGGTATATCCCCTAAGAAGACCTATATCTCACCGGTTTTGGGGGAAGCAAAAATCGCGAAAATTGTTTATGGTTAGGTATTAAACAACAAAGATCCATGTAGTCACGTTTAACATTAGAACTATGAGAACAAATGAGCACCTTGGAGAACTAAATGAGAAACTAACAAAAATTAAGTGGATCATTTCGGGCATATGCGAAACAGGCGGTCTTGAAAAAATGTATTACATGAAAAACGGGGTATCTACTATATTAAAACAGCTCATAGAAGAATACAAAAATAAAAGGAATAGCGTTCATGATAGAGAAAGAGTCAAACACCTAGTTACCAAGCAGAAAAGGAGATGGGCAGGGCACATCGCACGTCAGAACAAGTCTAGCTAGACAAAATGCATTCTACAATGAAGACCATAACTACATAAACGAAGCACAGGAAAGCCACAAACTCACTGGTAAAATTATATAAAAGAAAAATAAGAAATTAAATGATACCAGATAGCACAAGAAGAAAGGAAGCTGTCGAAAATATTAGAGTGGATTGTAAAAGGCCACAAAGAAAAAGAGACAAAAATAAATGATTACAGAAAATAAACGAACCTTTTCGTAAGTATAACTGTTGGGACCGAACACTTATGTTAGACCTCAAATTTCTTGGGTTTCAATGGGAAGTTTTATTTGAAATAAATCAACTTTTTCTCTTTTAACATATGCGCAAAATTCTTTACGTAAGCCTTATAAAAAAATGCTGTTTTTATTCTGAGCATCTTAATATCATCCAGAAAAGAGTAGATATAAAGGCAAACTTTTTATCTTCGAAGGTCTTAAAAGATTTTAAAATTATATTTATGTCTTTAAAATTACTAAACTAAAAAACGACCTGCAAAGTTTAATATTTTTAAAATTATATTTTTATAATCATATTTATAAATTTAAGTTTTTTTAATTATTTTTAGTCGCATCACGCAATAATGTCATTATATATAAACTGCATGTTCTAAAATATGCAGCAGTCAGAATCTGTGCTTACTACACACAAATTGAACGTTCTTTCTTTAGAACTTCATAATCAAGATAATTGCGAAATTACCATATTTCAGTATTTTTAGAAGTTACTAATGGAACATGGACAACCCATGCTAAAAGTCTCAGTAAAATTATCATTAGCAAACGTACAGACACACAGACGAATTTCGCATTAATCATTATCCGTGAAACGCGATATAATAGAACAATTTAAAAGGAAAGTTATGTAAAAAATAATGCAGATGAATTGAGGAATTGTAAACCTTTAAATTAAATTTTTTGTGCAAAATAATTGCGCGCATTTAAAAGATTTCCGAGTATAAAGCAATTTGATGTAATTACGAGTATTTTGGAAAACGAAAAAAAATATAGCAAGTTATGCGCGCATTCTGTGAGGAATAATTTTATATATTCTCTTAAATCTAAAGGAAAGTACAATTTCTTACTCTTAAAATAAAACCTCGTTGTTTGGATAATATACACAAAGAAGATAGGGGTAAAACAAATTTATTAAAATCTTATTTCTACCTACTACTAGTTTAACTTTCTAGTTTAATAAATATAGTAAAGCTTTGAGTTGTTTTTTTTTATTTTCTTTTATTATGGGGTTGTTTAAATAAAAAAATTACAAAGAAACTTGCCATTGAACAAATCAACTGATAAAACAGCGCAACCACTTTGAAGTTGAACAAGTTCTCAATTGTGTGGAGGGTAAACTTTTATATTGGGATTAAGTTTGAGATTCCAATTTGAATTGTAAGGAATGTGACTTAGTAGAGTATAGATATTTTCTTATGTTGTTGGTGAAAGGAGTGAGACGACGTGTTTAAAAACACGTGGAGAGGTGGAGTGCAACTCTTGAGATACCTTCTAATAATGATCGCCGCTCAAGAACGTTTATAAGAACCTTACATTAATTGTCTACGAACGCTTCGAACACACATGCAGACGAAAAGGGATGAACGTAAAAATCCCATCTTTATTTTTCGAAATTTCACGCACAAATTATGTCATTATGTAATTTTTTCAAATAACCAAATTTTTTTCCACACCTCGGTGGTCTCTCCAACAATCACATAACCAACAACCACATAACCACATAATTTGATAACTATTGATGCCACTATTCAATGCGCATTTTTTTAGTTAGTGATTTGATTTTTGCCATTATTTTGGGTTCTATTATAAAAATAAAACTATTTAAGTCATAATCTACGCTTGAAGATAATTTAAGGTAAACACAATTTTACAAAATTTATTTTCATTGCCCATAAAATAGATTGTATAATCTGAAATGTATATTATTTGCTGATAATATTAATCCTGTTTATAAATTAAATTTAATGGCGTGTCCAGAAAATATTGCTTTCAAACTTTTAATGTTTCAAATATATTTGAATAATAAAATGTATGCAACATTTGCATAATCACATCGTTTGTGATTTAGATTTGCGCTAATTGATTACAAAACGATATACATTCATTATTATTGATTGCAAGTTCCCAGCTTTATGCGACTTACATTTGCTTTAATTGCTGCACTCATTTAAGACCGCAATAAATCAGTTTACCTATAGCTACTTCAACTATTCTATCATGCTTAAACCAACAAAAACCAAGAAACCGACAAACCGACAGATCAGTCAATATTTTTATTTAATAGGCAATAACCGCCCTATACAGATCCGTGTCAAGGCAGGGGCGGTAGCAGCGCCAAAACCTGTTTTTATTCTTCTTGGTCAAGCCCTCAATGCTGAGCATCGAAAATTTTTGGGATCACCAGAAAGCAGAAAAGTGTCAACTGAAAAGAAGATTAGTTTAAGAGCCTTAACGATAGTATAAACTAAAACAGACATCAAAAAAAAAAAGAAACGGAAGGATAGAGCAAGAAGTTTTCTGATTACGTCAATTTTAAAAATTGATTTACTGTGGAAACAAACATATAGTATAAAATCACTCAAATCAAAATCTGAAACAAACCTACAGGACGACCTAGAATGAAATATAAAAAAAATAGAACATAATTAGCAAAGGGAGTGAATTGGGATTGGGTCTGTGTAGTATGTATTCTAAATGTGGTTTTTATATTTGTTAAGTATGATTGTGGAGTTTGCCATTTGCAGCTCCAAAGTAACAGCATTTAAAATTATTTCGGAATTTGCAAAGCCATGCACACCTTGACCAAGTCTAGCTGGCAGACGTCTTATAGATGCGCAGAAGTATCTCCCACTGGAAAGTGGGAGTGGCAGCGCTGTCTTGAAGCAAAGTACTGTACAGTCTCTGAAAGAGTATTTTGCGCCTAACGCCCCTGACGCAATGCAAAATTTTATAGAAATTTTATTTTTTAAATATTTTGTACCGTTGCAACTTGCAAACTTATATTTTATAAAAAAAAATTCCACAAAATAATTTAGAACTTAAAAAGTCCACAATTTTGTACAAAATATGCCCAACACGTTCGATAAATTGGAAAATAAAGTCGACATGCGGGGTTTTGACGTTTTTGTGTCATAGGACTTTTTTGTAGATCTTCAGACGCCCTACAATAAAGTACTTTACTCTTTTTGATCAGAGGTACCGTTTCGGAGATATCGTCGTTTGTTTTTCAAACTTATAACGCGCCGCGACGCAAAACGCGGCCTCGGTTATGTTTAAAAAAAAAGCGTCGAATGGCACTTATTGCGACCTTTAATTTTCCAACGGGAATTTTTTCAAAAACGTTTCTGTGGGGGTCAAAGGGGGAAAAACGTTTTTGATTTTTTTAAAAAAACCGAATCAAATCAAAAATTATTTAGGTAAATATTTGTTAATTAAAATTTTGACTTATGCAGCAATTGCCATGCGCGACTCTCCGTCTCTTTTATCCTTGTCAGGCTTCTGCGCATTTTACATGCCACTACATAGCGGTCAAGGTGTATGTTGTTACCAACTTAATCCTCTCTTCTTATCCATTTTTTTCCATATTTTTTTCACATATTATTTAAAGAGTAAATCTACATTCTAGTAGTACTTGTTCTAGATAGTATGATTTTCATTGTGTCACATTATCTATTAACTGTCGGTAATAGCTTGATGAAAATCTAATTCGTTGGGTATATGGTCTTTGCTATTTTAAAGCTCTTCTTAGGTCCACATTATAATTTTTTATATTTTGTTTAGTCCTTCATATAAAATTTATTCATTAGGTCAGTTAGAAAGTCTTGGGCACCTCTGGGCCTTATATTTGCTAGGATTTACACTGCAGTAATTATTTTAATCAATACAAGGAAGAAGAACTGTCAGGAAACATAGAACACACAATGCAAGAAATAAATATAGAGGAAGTGGGAATAGCTTTAAAGGAATGAAGAAATAGAAAAGCTCTCGGACCGGGAGGAATTAAAACAGGAGGAGATATACTGATCCAGATACTAATAAAGATATTCAAAAAAATAGAAAACACAGCAAACCTTTCTTTTATATATAATATAGAAGACATGAACACCTGTGGGTATAACCATGGACTTAGTGTAATACCGACTATAGCAAGAATATTTGAATTAATTGTTAAAACAGAAAAGTGAAGAAATGGATTCGAAAATGTGAAGGAAGAGGAAGAAAAGTAGGAAACAAAGTGTAATACAAATAGTTTTATTTGCTGACGACAAAGTTATACTCGCAATAACATAGAAGGTTATAAAATATATGATTAAAATACTTAAAGAGAAATTTAAAAAAAAAATTAAAAAAAAATTTTGACAAAAAAATACACGTGTACAGGAGATAAACAGATTACATTAATTTAAATAAAACAATGTAATCCTTTTAAATACCTTGGCATGATAAAGAGGCACTCAGTGGAAGAAGATGTAAAAAAAGATCAAAAAAAAAATAGGATGGAAAAGATAAAAATAAGAGCACTTATACGGAGTAAAGAGCCAACAAAATAAACAAATATGTATATAACAGCGTTGTACAAAGTATTGTCCTGATGACCTGTACGGAGGAAAAACGTGGCTGATAACAACAAAAGTAAGAAATAAAATTAGAACCGTGGAGTTAAACCACCTGAGGAGAAGCCTTCAAATAACTAGTGAGCATAAATGAATAACAAAAAAAATATAGCAATAAGAGGAACATCAATCACAAAGAATCTAGAAAATCGTTAATTAAGTAGCTACGGACATAGACATGGACATAGAGATAATGTTAAAGTATTTTCGGTGGCAAAAGAAAACAAAGACGACCAGACATAAAATGGGTAACACATATAAATAAAGTGGTGAAAAAAAGAGATCTTAGACCGGGTTATTGGGAAACATAATTCTGTTTAAGCTGGAGACGACGAATCCATATCGAAATATGTCGAAGAAGAAGATGTCCATTTATTTTTTTTAATTGCCAATTTTTAAACAAAAAAATGCACAAATAAACCCAAGATTTGGCGAGTATGCAACCATGTGTGCAAATAAATTAATTGGTCGTGAATAGATTTTTATATCTTATGAAAAAACAGGTCTCTACCTCTGATTGTAGCATCTTAGTTTGCCTCTCAGAAGACAAGATGCACAGCACATTTCTCACCCTGCTTTTACCCTTAATATAATAATGGTTTATTGTAAAAAAAAAATAACGCATTAATTAAATATATGTATAATAATTTTGCTCCATCAAGTTAACAACAAGTCTATAAGGTTAAAAATGAATTTATTCCATATTTATATTGCATATAGGAGAATATTTAAATTATTCAAATTATTTATGAATTTTCCGCAAAGCAGTTAAGTATGTGCATGTTTTGTTCTTCTACCGAATATGGCAAATAATGTGTTAGTCAATATAGTTTTCGTAATAATGTGCAATATACATTTATATGTGTCTCGTTTGTTATATTGTTCATGTAAAGATAATTTCCAATAGACGTATATGTCTGCAATCCACCAATTGCTTTATTTATGGTATTGAGAGCAGATATATTGTGTTATATAATCACGAAATTCCGCAAATTTAAATCGCGATATAGTGATTTATTGAAATCTGGAAATTAATTATTATTTAATTCTATTCACCAATTGAGCACATTTTATACAAAAAAGTGAAAAATTATAACAGATGAGAAAAAAATTTATTTGATTTTGTGACGTTTTATATATCATTTAAAATTATTAAATCATTTTATTCTAACCATTCATTGACACAGAAAACTGAAGTTTTTGGGATATTTGGTCCATAAAATGTTCAAAGTAAATTATGTTAATTACAAATCTGATAACCATTTTTAATTGGGGACTCGTAATTTACAAAAACGGTAAGGTACTAAAAAATAGAGAAAGGAATTATGTTACCTATTGGTCCCAGTACTGCGGCATAGAAAAATAACGGAACACTTATTGCACTATATTTTTTCTAATAATCCAAATGACTAAGACACATAATCAAGGGTCGCTCAGTCCAGGGCACCAATAATCCAACCGCTAAAAATTTACAGTAAAAATGTATGCCTGGCTACTTGGAAAAGTTTATAATTTATATCTACATGTGAAGATCCTCCCCACTTGTGTGTTGAGGTTGAGCATTCTTCTTTTCAGTCCAGAAGAGTTAGAAAACTTCAAGCAAACAATGGTGGAACAGACAGAAATCCCAATATTCTGTTGCAGTATTTATTATAGATAAAATAGTCAGTCACGGAATTTCTACCTCTTAATGATAGAGTCATGCTAATAAGATTAAAAATAAATCCCCGAATTTTAAATGTTATTCAAATTATTGCACCTACGACTAAAAGGACCGAAAATCATTATTAGCTAGAAATCTGAACTTAGACTGTGCATGATAAGATATGTATTCTCCATTTGCTTTATGGCTGTAAAGGCTGGACGCAATTGAAATGTATTTGTATCGACATATGTTGCTGAGTGCAAAGAATCGCCAACGTAGAGATCCTTGCTTGGATGAGAAAGTCAAGAACGTACAACATATGGCATAAAAACCTGCGCATATACTTGTCAAACGTAAGCCTTGGCTCGACAAAAAAAGTGAGGGAAATGGGAGTCCACATTGGCTGACAACCAGTCGGTGTTGGTAGCGATTTTAAAAAGAGTTGATAGGATTTACTCTTACCAGTAAGACCAAGCCAATATATGGTGCCATGGGGATGGTGGCATTTTAGGCCCAAACTAGGTAGTTACCACGCAAAACAACAAAAAAGAGGGTGCATTTCGTCCTTGATCGTGCAAATCAAAGAGATATATAGGTCATCCAATGAGAGGTGACAAATACTAACTACTAAGTCTAATGTTAAAGGAGAAATCCAACGAAAAAAATTAGTGGGAAGAGAAGGCAGAACTCCAGTCTAAAAGATCAAATGAGATAGTTTGGGTGTACCTTACTTGACATCTTTAGAGCAGCCACATCCAAAAATGTAATAATTGGATCAACAACCTCCAAAGGAAGACGGCGGATAAAGAAGTATACAATATTTTTATTTCTAAAGTTAAATAATTTTTAAGGCTTGGATTTACAAAATAATTTTTTTGTTCGTTTCCAAATATGTACTTGTAAATAAGCTTGACTCAAATTTTTTATGGATTTTTATTTGCAAAAGAGCCATTAAAAAAATCTTTTTAAGTTACATAAAAAACGATTTTTTTTAAATGAAATATTTTTATTTGAATAAAGTACAAACTCTACCAATAAAAGTGAGACATGATATCTGGTTAATGGATGTCTCGGATTTTTCCCTGCAAATGGTCATTCTTTTGAGGAAATTTTTCACCACATTCGCATACTTTTTAGCTTATGTCACAAATTTCTGCTCTGGTGTTGTCTTTGAGTTGTTCAATTTTTTTTGGACTTATCCTAACGTTGCCTCAAAGTATGAAGTCTAACGGACTTATAGCGCAAGATCTTGGCGGTCAATGGAAGCTTCTATTTCGAAGAATCACACAACTAGCAAATTTTGAGCGCCATAATGTAATTATTTCATGACTTATGTGTCATAAAAATAAATATTGTCCATGTTCATAGCATAAACTTTAGGCTAAAAAAAGTCGATCAACATTGTTCAATAACGAAATCCATTCATTGACATTTTCAAAAACATACGGGTCAATAACGCCACCAGTTCAAAAATCAATCCAAACTGTCACTTGTTAGGTAAAAATGTTTTTCGACTATTTTTCTTAGGTTATCAGATCTCCAATTGCAACAATTTTGTTTATTAACAAGATGGTTGAGAGGCCAGTGCTATAACATCCGAAAGTAGTACGTACTTTACTACGAAGTGTTTCTTCGAAATTTTCACCGTTTTTATAGTGGTGTTTACCATTTCAATGCATTGCTCGAGTGTATATCATTCCATTTTCGTCAACAAAAGATTTTTTAATCAATGCTTGTAAGTAATCACATATTTGGTTCACGGCTAAAAACCTTCTCTTATCCGGAGTTAGATGAGAAATCAACTCCAGTGGTTCGGAATCCACGCCAAACTGTAGGTCCACCTGTAATGTAAGTTGCCAGCATTGCAGGCAGAGAAGAGGCTATGCGCCAGGAGTGGCGTCCTGAGCTGACGACGATACTCCACACGAAAATTGCTGGAGAGTACAAAAAATAGGGTCTAACTATAAATCAAAAAAACAAAGTTTCTTAGAAGTAGTTACATGATATTTGAATCAGGGGTAGTGATTGTTGCTTATAAGAAATTGCGGAAAAGAAACATAAAACACCGTACTGGTTAGAAACGAAAAGTTTTTAACTGTTTAAACAAATGTTTTCCAACAAGACAAGTTTTGAAGGAAAGAAAAATGCTTAACCTCAACACACAAGTGAGGAGGATCTTTACATGTATATACAAATTATGAACTGCAGAGCTAATCGAGGAAAAAATATTGATCTAAAATCAGATGCCTTGTAAGGATTAAAAAGGGTATCTTTTTTATAAAGTTTTTTTTTCTTCCTTCCGGATATAGGCATCTTTGTATGTGATCTACCTATGGCGATTTTGCGCCTTGTGGTGCCAGTTTTTGTGCCCAACCACCTCCCGACGTCGTCTACTTCTTATCGTTTTCCTTGGTCGCCATTGGGTCTGGCTGTCCATCTATTACATTATCAAACATGATGTAAGGGACTCATTATCTTTGTCTTACCCATGTTTAATTTTAGTCTAATTTCTTTGCATTTCTTCTTTTGCGTCTTTCAGGCTCAACGTCAATAATTTCGGAGAGATCAGGTCCCTTATTTTTCGACGTTTATTTAACTGGTGGTTCGATCTTAACCTGAAGCGTCGCATTCGTGTGGATATATTTGTTAATGGCAGCATCTTCTGGCATTCCTTGATGATTATAGGTTTGACCACGTCTTTAGTGAGTCAAATGCTTTGTAGGAGTCGATTCGGGGAATTTTTTTCAAGTTAGATATTACAATTTGTTACTTGGGATGTAGGGTTGTCAACCAATACTCGTCTATGGCTCCACGTACTAGATCCCGGAAACTGCATTGATCTGCAGGCTAAACTAAACGAAGGTAGTTAGATATGATGATTCCGGCTACGTCCAAAACGGACTGCTGCCAACAGTGCCTGCATCCTGTGGATCAGACTATAAAAATGTCGAACCTTACAACATATGTACCTCAGGTGAGCATAAGAATTTTTAGAGTATCACGTATAACAAAATATATAATATAATGAAGTTACCGAAAGCATTAATAAACGTCATTATTTATAAACAGCTGAGTTGGTATGGCTTGTGGAAAGCATGGGAGCAACTTTACGTAAAAAATGAATTAGAACAGCAATGGAGCTGGAAAGTTGTTGACAATGGAGACCTAGCGAGCGTGTCTAAAGATCCATAAACAGAAGGGATCAATCAGCGCCCAAACGATAGTAGTGACAATTATTTCTATAAATTTTGGCAGGCGTATCATTGAATGGTCACAAACCTTTTTTTTTTTCACATCTCATATACCACTAATTGGATCACGAAGCTTTGTCAGCGATCTGCTCCATGTTGGATGTTTTTTTTTATTAAATTTTGCAGCTACTTTGGCTATTAGCCGCTTAAAGAAAATGCATGGTACCAAAAATGTTGTTAACTTTGTTAATACATTAAGTAAAAACCTTGGTAAAAAATTTTATGAAGCACTTCTATGAAATTAATTTTTTTTAATAAAATTCATGTTACGTTTTTATCTTACCCCAACAAGCGCGCGCTTTGTAGTTGATTTTTTTTTATTAAAAAAATATGATTTATATTTTAATTATTCTCTTTTGGTAATTGATATAATAATTTTTATAAATTGCAATTTTAATGGAACGAGAGAATATTTTGTAAGAGCATTATCATAAAGCTTCATAAGCTATCAAGTTACAGTCAGTCAGATATGTCAAAAAGGTTAACACTTATTTATACAAAGAGATAAAACTAGAATATTACGCGATTAAAACAAACAAATATTAATAAATAGCACCAATCTACATCCTACAAGTTGTCAACAATAAAATACAAATGGAAAAATCTAATCTAATCTGAAATAAAATTAAATCGCAACAAATTGTAATCAAAATTAATATTACTGCTAGCATAAATCTTTACGATAGCTTGGGGTACATTTTACATATAAATTAAGATCGAAATATCATGCGATGCATGTAAAAGTAATTTTCTGCTATAAATAAAACAATTAAGTAAAAAAAAATTTACCATTTGCATTTTCTGATAAAATTTGTTACTTGTGCTAATGTTTTGCATACACAGCTACAGCCAATTGAAATATGTTTGTTTATATGTCATGTAAAACAAAAATTATTATTTATATACTGGCATATGTGTAAAAGTGACATTTTTTGTCGTTGTAATAAGCGTTAATAGTTAAGTACTTACATAGCAAGTACGTGACTTAATAAATAAGTAATGATTGGGTTTTTAATTTCTGCATTGGCAATATGACTACAGCAGCTGTCACGAAGAACAGTTACTACCTTTACGTTTCATATTTTATGCACATTCCATAAATAACTTCTATATTAACTGTAATTTAATATTTCTCAAATTACTCTACAAAATACGCGCGACTGTGACAAAAAAATCAACAAACATTTCATCCATCCATATTCAATCTATTTTACTAGTAACTATAGACAACTACTTTATGCCTTTTAAATGGATAAGTGGCTTCTTGAGTTGAATCAAAGACGCGAATCAGACTTCAAAGAAAAGGATTTTTTAATTTAATCATGTGCAACATAAGAGAATTTCGATAAAATTACAACTAAAACATAAAATAAGTATAAATAATATTTTTTTGGATTTCGTGAATTTTTTCAATCTGTACGAGGCTCAAGAGACATACTTGAGATCAGCTCAGTTGTGGGATCTCATTATTTTTTAACAATAAGATTTTTATTTTTGCCTTTGCAAACTGAGTTTTGGATCTATGTTGCTCTAGCAGGTATATCGTTTTTTCCAGATTAGACGCCTATCTAAGTGGTAGGATCTATGTTGCTCTAGCAGGTCTAACGTTAGTTCCAGATTAGACACCTATCTAGGTGAAAGCCAAAATACTTTGATGTAGTGACAGGGCTCTTGCTTTTATTGAGGTAGAAGGTTATATGAGTTGATTTTGCTTAATTTTCCTTTATGCGCCATATTTTTACCAAACTTTGTATTTTATTTAGATGTACTTGTAGGTAGTAAGAAATGAGGTGGGGATCTTTATGAAAAGCCATTAAGGCGGTGTCGTCTGAAAATGTGGAAATTTCGACATTTTTAGTAGTTGACTAATACAGAAGGTACAGAAAGGGGCCCAGGACACATCCTTGTGGTACAACAGATTGAACTTTAAAATTAACTTTCAAGTACGATTGTAACACTTGACAATATAAATGTGGGAGGCTGCTCTTAACTTTGTAGATTATTCCAGCATGTCAGACTTTGTCGAACGCCCGAAAGACATGCAGGAATGCCACGGAGCAAATCTCCTCTAATTTTTTGGGCAGCTCGATAAACTTGTTTAATTGTAGAATCTTGGTTTCGGAAACCAAATTGGTGGTCTGGGATAATCATTTTTTCTTTGACTATAAGCTTTACTCTTGTTGAGAAAAATTTCTCAAAAACTAATTTAAGGATAATTTAAGCTACCTTTTATCAAGAAGGGCCAAGTCTCAGTATGGCGTTAAATGTAATTGTAAGCACACTCTCTGAAGAGTTTAAGTAGAATTTTTCCTGTAATCAGGTCATAACCTAAAGCATCTTTAGATCTTTAGCTTTAGGATATAACAGATTTTATTTAGGTTATGGTTATGGTTATGTTGAACCATATTAATGGAAGGGCCATTTGGTTGGATACATTTGGAAATTGTTGGATTGAAGCATCTTCTTCTGATTAGATTTCTCCAGAAAAGAATGGAAAAACTTTTTTAAGGTGTTCAACAAAGGTTTGTGCGTTTTCGTCATTATTTTTGGTACAGTTTCCATTACTTGTCTTGATAGAAGTGTCAGATTTTTGTGGTCGTTTTATTTTCATAATGACTTTGCACAGTTTTTTTAACATATATTTTTATTTGCAAACTGCCCTGCGGCAATAAATAAATGGTGTGTATGTATTTGAGGAACATGAGATTAGTAATCCGCATTAGAGTCCTAATAAATAATTTTTAATTTAAACACTACATAATTATTATGGGTTCCTGTTTGGCAGGTCAAGTGGTATGTAACGTTTAAGCTGGTAGGTGATTTCACCATTGTCTAATAGTTCATTGCTAGGATATTTGGGTGCACTTCCAGACGGGAGAGGTATTTAGCACTCACGCACTTCGCTTCTTCATTTATTGAAGCCATTTTTAGATCCCGATATATATCGTTATTTGTCACGAACCACGGAGCATTACAAATGGTACGTAGAGTCTTAGATTAAAATCTTTGAAGGATTTTAAGATTTGCTGAGCTAGCAGTGCCGCATAATTGCACACCATAGGTTCACACTGGTTTGAGGATAACTTTATATTCAGTTAGCTTACTATCTCGGAAAAGTGGCGACCGGCGGCCAATGAGCCAA
>JARJDX010083407.1:0-10465 GCA_030264735.1 Gymnusa sp. GC000175
TTCACTTCATTCTCGTTTAGGTCTTCCTCTTTTCCTTTTGTAACCGGGAATCCATTTTATTGCCTGTTTGGGTAGCCTATGGTCTTCCATGCGTTGTACATGGTCGTACCAGGTCAGTTGTTTTTGTTCAATGTTGTACACTCATTTGATTTCCAATCTCTTCATTTCTAATCCTGTCAATTTGCGATACCCTCGATGATCTTCTAAGTGCATCCATTTCAGTTGCCTCCACCATTTGCTTCATTCTTTCCATCAGCCGCCAAGTTTCCGCTACATATAGTAAATTACTTTTGATAATGGATTTTGGATCGTATATTCAAGGTATTCTTTATCTCCTGCCAAAACCGCTTGATCGTCCGCAAATTGTAGACATTGCATGGTTGTATCGCCTGGATCTACTTCCATTCCCAAACATTTGCGTTTTCACTTCATTAGTGCTTCCTTGATATAAATTTTGAATAGTGTTGGGGATATACAACAACCTTGACGGAGGCCTTTTGTAACATTAAATGGTATAGATAATTTATCCCCTACCTCAATTCTTAAATTGGAGTTAGAATACAAGTTCTGGACTGCAGTTATTAAGGTATGATTTATGGCAGTAGATTACAGAGTTTCCCATAGCTTACAAGTGGGTTATGTTATCATAAGCCTTTGTGTGGTCTACGAATAGTACGTGCATCTTCAAATTCACTGCTACTATTTTTTCTATTATTTGTTTCATGATAAACACATTATCAGTACATGATCTTCCACCCCTAAATCCACTCTGTTGTTCATCATCTATAAATTCTGCTTTTATTACGTCTCTTAGTATTTTACCATATAGCCCACTCAATGTACTTGTTACTGATATACCTCTGTAATTGTTGCAATCGTTCTTGTCGCCTTTCTTATAGATTGATGATATATAAGCCGACTTCCACTCTTTGGGAGTCTCCTGACCATTTAGGCATTTATTAAATATTCTTGTTAACAATGTAGTTAGTTTGTCTGTAAAAGTCTTTAATAGTTCCGCACACACCATTTTTAAGACTCTTTATAGACTTTCTTACAATATTCTTGTCGATTTCTACTCTTTGCCCTTCTACTTGGATTGGCATGTTTTCTTGAGTGTATTGAGGTCTATTTTCTGTCAGTGGTCGTAGTGGTTTTTCCATTGTTCTTGTGAGATACTTTCTTTGTGAACATTTTCTGTGCCTGTTTTCCGTAACAAAAAACGTGCACCAAATGTAGTTAACGAAAAAATATGTTAGTGGTAAAAAAACCATGAAAGTTAACACTTAGTAGTTTATCTTCGGGGTATGCCTATAATCTTTTACAATTATATTGTTTCTTTGTATTGTTTTTTCACCACTATTTTTTGGACGATTTTTTTTTATTTAGAATGTATTATATTTACAATTTATTTAACGGTATTTTGTCCTGCCGGGATTTTAACCTTTCAAAATTTTAAACTGTCGAGATTTTCACCTGACAGAATTTGGATTGTCTTGATTTTAACTGTTGCAATTTTAATTTTTGGAATTTTGGCAGTCACACCCATCGGGAACTTGAACAAAAAGAAGACAAAACCATGGCCAAAAATTCAACTTGTTGTGACAATATTTTTTTGCCTCCAGTGATGAACTTAACGAACATTTACGAAGTAAAAAAAAAATATAGTAATCGGGAAAATTTTCGAAATCACGATTTCTGCAAAAATGACCGTTTTTGACTCCCTTCATTCAAAAAAAAAATGTTTTAGAAGTGGTGTCTGTCTGTCTGCCTGTGTGTCTGTATGTGTATCTGTTTGTGACCTCACTACAGCCCAGGCAGCTTAACTGATGGTTTTAGAAATTTATATTAAAACTTATAACAAAAATTGGTAGGTCCCACTGACTTTTGGCTAAAATCCACCAACCGGAGGTGGTAGTTTGTTGGTCAGGTTTTTCGTTTTATGCAGATATTTCAAAAACTATTTAGTTAATGGAAAAAACCTATGAGTACAAAAGTGTTTAGAATGAAATGTGCAATAAGTTTTGTTGCTATTATTTTTTCAAAATTTAACAATTTAAAAACGTATCTTTGTTCGTTGCTAAGCAAAATATTATTGAATTTATTTCCATCAAGTAGCTTAGACATTCCGTCATTCTAATCAGCTGAAAATTAATGAAATATGTAATTCGAAAGTGACAGATGTCGTTATAGGAGTTATTGCCAACATAAATTTCAACTAAACGAAGTTGCAGATATTTATTGCCAACCTAATTGGCTGCTATTTAATAAAATATAGTTTTTTCTCTTAAAAGTAACTGTTATGTTTTAAATTCGTAACTAAAAGTCGTGTGGTGACCATACCTTCATTTATTTAAACTAAAATAACATGTTCCTTAAAAACATTGTTTACCTATTTGAATAAAGGTCATGTTTTTATTACAATATTTTCAGTGGGAATTTTTAACTATTTGCTATCAAATAGGTATTCCATTAACAGAATTGTCATTTTTTAAATGATAATAAGTTATATTTTAAAATTTTTAAATATTTCAATTTTACTCCCTAAAAAAATGTAGTAATTAGCAACACTTATTTCGTAACATTAGTTACATTTATAAAATTATGAAGTTTATTATAAATTTTTCTTGGTAATTTTTTATGTACATAAGCAGCCGTATTTGACGTGCATTTACGCTTTTAAGGATAATAAAAAGCTAATATTCTAATAAAGTTATGGAAAGTGACAGAGTATATTTATTAAGTTTTTTTTTTGGCATGAGTGTCATTTATAAAACGTTTCATCATTTCAACAAGTTTAACTCAATTTAGTTACGCTCTTTATTTATTCATAAGATACGCCAGAAGTAAACATATTTTATTGATTGTCTTTATGAACATTCTGTGGCAGATTTTTTTATATGTAAAATCTGATAAATTGTTGTTTAATGAAAACTAGTTATTTTTGGAAATAGTATTGGAAAAATATTTTGAGACACGCGATAAAAACACGCGATTTTGATAGAAAACTTTAATCCTTACACATATAGACTAATTCTAAGGATTTATTAAATTTGGTTTATAATATAAAGTAATTCTTTTAGGGGTATTATAATAAATTCATGGGAAAGCTAGCAGACTGAAAATTTTGTTATCATAATTATAATCAAAACAGACATTCTGAAGTTAATCAAGGAAGCATAACAAAATTTGTATTGACTGAAAGCAGGATTAAGTTAAGGTAACTCTTCTCTAAACTTAAATGAGTCTTTGAAGTGAACAATCGATTAATTGATTATCCGAGTTTGAACCTTTTATTTGGAAGGTGGTTTGGGAAATAAAGTCACTGCAACTTCGGCTTGGATCACAGAACGTACCAAAAACGAAGATGACAAGGAAACATCCGGGTTTTTTCTCTAAATAATTTAACCTGGCACATTCTCCATTCTCTTTATATTTTTATTCCACAAACAAACAAAAAGTTTATGGGATACTCTTACTGTAAAAAAAGTATTTTCCCCAGATTCACGACATATTGTTACCCCTATTTTATGATTAAGCGTTGAAATAACATAATTTCCACCCAAAAATTTCGTTACATTAATACTTAGTCTAGACAACTTTAACAACTTGACATTGTTTTTGTGTAATTTAAAATACTTTCTGTTCCAGGCAAATTCATCAATCATTACGACAGCCATGTAGGAGAATACCAAACAAACCGTAAGTAAAAACAAATTAACAAATTTTCATCTATTTTCTCACTGTATTCAAACATTTTTCCCTTATCGCCATGTCTTCTGGTTAAATAAATAAAGTACAATTTTTGCCTCGTTTATTTTTGGGAAATTTGATTGATGGATTATTTGTGAATGCCACATTAATTATATTTGTATTGTCGTACCATTTGAAAAATGCTTTTAATATCGAACTTGTACTGATTAATTTCTCGCCAACCAAATACAAACTTAATTTGCCCAAACAAATAAATAATAACATATATTGAATGTAGCAGGTCAATCAGGCTTTTTACAAAGACTAAAATGATATATGATATGTTTCACGTATTGATTTTTTTGTTGCCCATAATAAATCATAAAACTGTCGATAAGTTTATTATTTCACCAACGGGGGAATATTTTTTTATTACATTTTTTTGTGTATAGGGAGGGTGCTATACTGCTACATTAATGAAAACTGAAAAATAATTAAATCTAAACAAAATCATGTCTATTAATACAAAACTGCAAAATGTGTTGCACATATGTGTAGAGCATTTATCAATTTTGTACTTGTCATTCTTTTGCGTTTTGGCATTTAGATTAACATCACAATCAGAGTCAGGTGTTATATTTAAATATGTCTGATAATTTTTATAATATTTGCTCAATTTGTTTCTCATGTACCGTATGTAATGTACTCTTTAAATGTTGACAGTGCTGAAACCACAACGCTGTTGCTTCAATAGAAATTAATTCTCATGTAATAAACTCTTTAATTTCCGAAAATAATATTTAATTAGGAAATGTAAACTAATCTATTAAATTTTGACTCCGAAATGAATGGTTATAAAAAACACATAATAGATAGTACTGTATAAAAAATCTGAAAAAAAATTATAAGTGTAATAATACGTATGAATGTAGATATGGTACTTATACGATATCACGAATATTTCGTTTTCGTGGGTCGTGAGTAAATATAGATCATTAATAATTTTTAGATAATGAAAATTCTGAATTGCTCTTGTACGTTAAACTGTTTTTGGAATTTAAACCATAGTTTAAAATGTATGCTGTTAAATGGTGCGTTTTTTTTACATTTTTTGTAGGAGGCCCAATTTAATTTCTGTCAAAAAAATTATAATTTATCTTCGTAAATTTCTTGGATTTGCAATTCGTCGCAATACTTTTCTCAGAATTTTTGATTTTTTTCTTCACTGCTAAAAGTATATTGAGATAGATCTAAATTTTAAGTGTCATCAAACCTGTCGGAAGAATCAATCGAAATAGCATCAAGAATGGCATCACTATCACATATTATGGAGCATCTTATTCCTATTTTTCTGCATCCACTTTTCACCGTAGCCTTTTCCGCATTTAAAAAAAAAATCGTATTAGGAAATACATCCTGTGCGAAGTTTTCTAAAAAGTTATAATTGAACCAAATTTGCACAATACAGTTCAAGTATTGTTGAGTGGGTGCATCAGAGTTTGGAAAACATGCAAACTTCACTGCTTTTTCTTTACTCGTGCAGATTTACGTACATGTAGGCTTTCGTCTGTGTTATCTTCTGCTGTTCTGCTGATGTTGATGTCCAGCATTCTCTTCATCCTTTTGGTAGTCTTCCTTGTTTTCTTCTTCCCATTAGTCTGTTATTATTTGATGCCATTGTTGTTGTTGGCCATTTGTTTATGTGTTTCCACCATCCTTTTCTTATCCGTATAGTTTAGCTATGTCTTGGATTTGGCTTGCCTTTCGTAGATCTTCATTTTTGCCTTGGTCAAGCAGCGTTTTTCGTTGTAATGTTTTCAGCACATTAATATCTGCTGTTGTTATCATTTGCATGGTGTTGTAACTGTTAGCTTTGGTCTCTGAAGCTGAAGATTTTTATATAAAGATCTTAGTCCCGGATCTCAAAAATTCGTTATTCCAAATAAGATATTTTAGATTCCTAACACGTGCGTCACCTTTATTATTTTGTGCCATATTTACTCTCATAAGTTGCCGCTGCTGTTAATGCTTACTCCTAAATAAGTAAACTTTAAAACTTGTGCAATGACCAATCCCCTAACTTCCAACTTGCATTTGATGGGTTCTTTTCATGTAACTAGGCACTGTGTTTTTTCTTGTTTATCTGCATGTTAAACTCCCTAAATGCGTAAAGTAAGCAGTGTTGGTTATATGCATAGCATATAACTGGGAATATATTGTTTACCATTATATATCCTTTGTTTTCTGCTTTTACAATTTCATAATTACCGACCTAACCGAAGCATTTGACAAAATCCGACTAACAGACCAAGTCCAAAAATTTTTAAAATCGGATTATGCATAAATATCCGTTTTCGACTACTGTCATTCAGGAAAAGTTGTTTTCAAAGTGGTATGTGTATGTGTTTGTCCTCTCGACGCCCAGACGACTAAACCGATTGACCTGAAAATTCATATATATTTATCTTTTAACAAAAATTGGAAGGTGACTTTTGGCTGAAATCCACCAACCGAAAGTGGTAGTTTATTGGTAAGGTTTTTCAATTTTTTGCAAATATTTCAAAATATTAAAAGTTTATCAAAAAACATATGAGTTAAAATGTGTTTGGAAATAAATATGCATCAAATTTTGTTTCTATCATTTTTTCAAAAATTAATATTTTAAGAACTCATGCTTGTTCGTTGCTTAGCAATATTTTATTGAATTTATTTCCATTTGGTTGCACAAATATACTGCCATTATAATCAGCTGACAATTCATGGAATAGGTTATTTATCATTTAAATTTGACGGATGTCACTATCGGAATTATTGCCAACATTTTAATGAAATAAAGTATCAGAGACATATTGCTAACGTAACTCGCTAATACTTAATGAAATAAGTTAATAAAAGTAACGGACATGTTTCAAATTTGTAAATAAAAGTTGTGTGGTGACCACACCTCAATTTTTTTGTTTATTCCTCTACTAGATATTACTATATCTTTCATGCTGGCCATTTCTATAGGTGAAATTTTATTGTTGTCTTCTTTGTACAGTTTTTTAAAGTGTTTTTCTCATTTCTCTCTGGAGATTTTTGTTATTTGCTCCCTATCTCTATTTATTTTATGAATTTTGTTCCTTCTTAGCATTTCACAGATTTTTTTTGAGACCCATATATGTTTGGTTATATTCTTTCCATTTTATGTCCATGGTATCCTGTTTGTTTACTTGGTTTGTGCTAAAAAGAATTTTTAGGCAATTATTGTATATTTCTCTCGCACTTTTATCCTCAAGTGACTTACCATTGTACTTCTGAATTGGTATCTCTTTTGCCTGTTTGGGTAGGCCGTATTTGATATTAAGTTTCCCCAGTAACGGAATGTGGTCACTGCCTGCCTACATGAAAATCATTAAATGTACCTACATCGAAAATATTTTATGAGTGTACAGCTCTATTTTTTATTATACAGTCAGTGGTAAATCATGTGTATTTGTATTTAAGTGGATGTTGAAGAAATTTATTGTTTATTCTTAAGGCATTAGCGGCAGAGAAATACCGTAGTAATTTACCATTCTCATTAGTTTAATCTTCATTAAATTGTTGGGCCATTCCTGTTTGTATTTTGTTTCAATTATAGCATTTATATATCCTAGTAGGAAATTCTTTACCTTGTTGTTCGCTGTTATTTTGTGTAGAACTTCTGTTTCTCCTTTTGGGTTTAAAGTTGTCGGGGAATAATAATGTGCCTGTTATCCTGATTTATGTTTAGTGTGATATATAATATCTTGTAATTTATTGTTCATCTTCGATATTATTTCCTAGCCTTTTGATTACTTTTACTCCAAAGTACCCTAAAAATTGTTTCGGTACACTTCTATGGTTAAATATAAAATTTCCGAATTTCGTCTTTTCTTTGCATTTCTTCTTCATCTAATAGCACATATGCCGATATAGTTTGCTTTTAATTCTTCGGTCATTTCTTGTTCTTTTGTGGCTGATGACATTATGTTTTCTTGTGCCTATTCTTAATGTTTGTTTTTTAAGGTTAAGTTTCCTTTTCTTTGACGCTAGTTATTTCTGTAAGCATTTTGATCTTTTCGGAAAGGTTGATTAATATTCCTCTCCCTTAACTCTTCTTTTTTTCCGGGCTTGGGACCGCCAATATAATTGCGAACCTACCCAATTCGCCTCACGTCCATGCATGAAAAGTTAACAACTTTACTGGTGCATCCAGTCAATTTTATAAGTACACGCATATCCTGATGCTACTAATAATACAAATATGATGAAATCAATCTCTTTGATGTTTGGTTGAGAACCACTAATGATGGAGAGGTTGTAGATAAAAATCAAGAAGAACATTACGACGAACAACAAATCTTTTATCTAAAAGAGCATGTATTGGGTCTGATTTTATCCATCTTGTAGTTTTTTTACACATAATTTAAATTGACAAAAAATATAAAAATGTCATATTGGATTTCAAAAATTTTACCCCAATATCAAGCATTTTCTTTCCTTTTTACTAATTTCGTGTATTTTTGACGCACTTTAAAAGTCATCTGTCAGTCAGGTGTTTGGACTTCTACAGAATTGTTTTGCGATTTCTCTAATTATAATATTTCGTATTGTTTTTATCCTGGATATTTCTTTATCTAAAAGAAATTTGCCAATCCTGTTAATACACGGTGTCGGTTTAGGCATTCTATTATTAATATAGAGTGGCCGAGCGGTAAAACGCTGGACTGGCATGCTAGAGGTCCCGGGTTCAAATCCGGTACAATTTATAACTTTAGATTTAAAAATTCTCTGTGCTCTCGGGTGGTTCGGAATCCACCTTAAAAGCCGTTGGTCACGTCTGTGACGTAACACTTGCCCTGTTACTCACATTAAAGACGTAAAAATTAGGCTGAAAGTAGACTCTGTCTACACCCGAAAGCGAGAGCTCTCGCTCAAAAACGGGTCTTTTACATACATTTTTTTCATTTAGAATTTGTTATTCCATTTTATCACCTTTGTTGCTCACATTTTTTATATTTATACCTACATAAATTTTTTCGGTTTAAGCTTTTGCTGGTCTAATTTAGGTGAGGGTCTTTTGTATTATTATTACTACTACTCTTCTATTAGTAAATCATCTATTCTAATTCCCCATATAATTTAATCAGCCTATTTTATTAAAGTACAGACGTTTTTACTTTTATTTCATCTATCTTAGTAAGAAAATATGAGTTTTAAAGCGATGTCTGTATGTCTGTTTGTTTTTCTATCTGACGTGCTCTTTGTTGCTCAGATTTCCTAATTGATCGACATGTAAATTTATAATTAGGCTTCAAACAACGATTGAGACTCCAGGGGCTTTTGACTGAAATATACCACCGAAGGTGGTTTTTTGTGTTTTTACGAATTAAGGACATAATTCTCACTTGTAACAGAAACATCGCCATATTTCATTAATTATCAGCTTATTAGATTAGGCAGTATGTCTCTGCAGCTTTATTTTGCTGAAATAATAGTTGGCAATAAA
Source organism: Gymnusa sp. GC000175 (assembly GCA_030264735.1). Taxonomy (NCBI): domain Eukaryota; kingdom Metazoa; phylum Arthropoda; class Insecta; order Coleoptera; family Staphylinidae; genus Gymnusa; species Gymnusa sp. GC000175. The sequence continues at coordinate 9,203 of JARJDX010083407.1, forward strand.
TACACTAGTGACTTCTGTCAGTTTTGACAGAAACATAACTATATTTTATTAATTATTAAGTAATTAGAATGACAGTATATCTCTGCAACTTAATGGTAGTTATTTTAATAACAGTATTGCTTATCAGTTAAGCTGTCTCAAGAGTGGAGAGAAAACACACAGACACACCACTTTGAAAACCACTTTTTCTGGGTGAGGGGAATTTAAAACGGATATTTGAGAAATATTATTTTTAACTTCATTAATGAAAGTAAAAAGTGCTGTTTTACAATTTTCTGAACTGTACTGTATGTCAAATTTAATTCCACCCTCGATGAAACTCAAATTTTAATTTAAGATTGCTGGTGAACTTTACTCTAAGCATATTTGAATTAATTGTACTGAAGTTTTCTACTATATATCTTCTTTGATCTATTAATCATGTGATAAAAATGATATTGTTTAAATGAATCCTAAAGGATGTGGATAATATCTGGCGTTCGCGGTCGCGCTGGGAAATATATCGCACCATTTCGCCCAATCTCCGAGGTGAAAATCGATTTAAAAAATACATTTTTTAAAATATACAAAATAATCTGTTTTTTCCTTCTTTAAACTACCATACGCGTTATCTTGTTTAATATTTGACCAAACTTTTAATACATTTTTATAGCGAAACAACGTGTTTGTACTAAAACAAATTTAATATCGTTTTATTAGTTTCGAAGATATAAAACTAAAAAAACTAATTCCGATATTTACAGCCAAAGGGCCGTATTTTTATTTTTAAGACCGAATTTATCACTTAAAACTTATTTTAGTGCCCCCTTTGTATTTTGCTTTAATGTGCAAAACCGAAATTTACAATCAATTAAAAACTTCTTAAGGACAAAAATAATTTTTTTCTACTTCCGTCTTTAAATGCCAAAAAATCAAGTGGCTTGACGTTTGTCAGTATCGTATTAAGTTTAATAAAAAAGTTGCTTTTCTTATTTGGTACTTGCGAGTCTTATAAACTTTTCTAGATATTCAACTAGACATCTATGCGTCTAACATAACTAGCGACTAAAGTGGCGTTAAAAATCTTTATTATATGCGGGCAAACAAGTAATATTGCAAAAATACTTAACAATATGGCTGCATATTTTTTATATTAAATTAACAATTTTACTTTCATTTACAAAGTAAATTAAAGTATAGTAATCGCGACAATTTTCAAAATCGAGATTTTTGCGAAAATATCCGTTTTAGACCTCCCTCATTAAAAAAAAGTTGATTTCGAAG
>JARJDX010083448.1:0-11336 GCA_030264735.1 Gymnusa sp. GC000175
GCATCCATTAGCTCCATCTAAAAAGGATTACAATTACTTCACATATTAGCAATTTTGTGTAATAAAAGGGACGTTAATAATAGTTTTGTTAAAATAAAACACAAATATAAAATAATTTTATTTAAAAAAGATATATAACAAAATTTCTACAACTTTTTGTATGGGCACCCATACCTGATTTCGTTCAAGTACTTGCACCAACATTTCTAATTGTGCTTGCAACCTTTCTTTCTCTGTTCCGCTGTTCTTTAAATCCATCTGCGCTTTTTCCAAGTCTTTTTTTAGCCTTGCTGTTTCTTTATCATCTTGTGGTGGATGTATACCACCTTTTTGGTACTGTGCCATCTGCTGAAGTTGTTGCTGCAGTTGTTTTTCCATAACCTGTATTCGTTTCTGGAGATCTTGAGCTGTTTTTTCGGCTTGATCAGCTCTGGCAGTTTCAGTTTCAACAACTTTTCTCCATTGTTCCAATTCGTTGTCACCACGAGCTCCAGTTTCCTGCAGCCGTTTTTCCGCCTTATCAGCACGTTGTCTATGAGTATCACGTTCCTTCTGGATATTAGCAAGTTGCTGTTGAAGTTTTTGTATTTCGCGATCTCTATTCTCAAGCATTTCTTTCGTACCCCTTTCCACATCTTGAGACATTCTTTTTTGTTCGTTCTTTAACTTCGTAACTTCCGCTTTTTGTTTTTCAAGTTCTATTTCGCTCTGGTTCAATTCTTGCTGGAAACTCATTAGCATATCCTGAGATTTTTCTAATTGCATAACTAATTGATCCCTTTCTGTAGTTAATTGCTTAATGTCGGCTTCATATTTAATAATTTGTTTTTCAATCGAATCACCTTGTCTTCCTTGTTTATCCAACATCGACGCCATCTTTTCACGTTCCCTTGAAGCTTGGGCTAGTTCTTGTTGAAGTTTTACAATCGTTTCTTGCGTTCTGTGATCAATTGTTCTTCTTTGAGTATCCATTCCGCTCCTAACTTGTTGTACTTCAGCACGTAAAACGTCCCGTTCTTGTTCTAATGTTTTCCATTCAATTTTCTCTCGTTCGATGCGTTCATGCATTCTAGCTAATTCATTCGCCATACGTTCAAATTCAATCTTTGTCGCTTCATTAGTTTCCAAAGCTTTAGCTAAATGTATTTGCGATTTCTCAAGCTCTTGCGCTAATCTTCCAGCTTCTAATTCGGTTGCATCTCGTGCCTGTATGGCTTTCTCAAGTTTTTCTTTTAAACGTTCAATTTCTAATCGTTCATCTGATCGAACTTTATCCGAAGCTAATGTTTGTCTTCTCTCAGTCTGTGCGAGTTCCACTCGTAATTTTTCATTCTCCTTCTCAAGTTTTTCCATTTGGATCTTAAGTTTTTCATGTCTGTCTCGTAGTTTTTCGCATTCTATTACAGCTCTTTCCAGTTCGTGTCGTTGTTTATCTTGACCACCGGAAACTTTAGAAACTTCTGCTCTTGCCAAATCTAATTGCATCGATAATTCATGTAATTTCGTTTCTAATTGTTGATTTGCATTTACACTTCTTTGCAGTTCGTCTCGTAATCTGTCTGTTTCCGCACTGCGTTCTTTTTCTTCGTATTGATATTTACCCCTACTAGTCTCCGCGAGAGCTAAATCTTTTCTCGATCGATCAAGTTCTGTTAATGTTTTTTCAAGACGCTCCCGTAATCTTTCAATTTCTGCTCTTAATCTTTCGTTATCTTCTTTCGTTCGATCTTCTCGATCATATTTAGAATACCTGCTGGTGGTAGTAGTAGTGCTTTCACGTAGAGCGTCATATTCACCGACAACCTTACGGAATTCGTTTTGTAAAGTGTCATGTTTGTCGCGAATTTTCTCCACTTCAATTGATAACCTGGTAGATTCTTCCTGGGCTTTTTCATAGCTTGATTGTGCTTTATTGCCTTGTGCGTGAGCTCGTTCTAATTCGTACTGTAACCGTTCATGCTCTGATTGCATTTTATCTTTTTCAGTCTGTATGCGTCTGCAATCCAGTTGCGCTTTTTCATAACGTTCTCTTACCATTTCCATATCTAATCCCATTCTACCCAACTCCTCTTTAGATTTCTCTTCCATTTCTTTTGTTCTTGCAAGTTGCATTTGCGCTCTATCATGCATCTCTTGTATTCTTTGGAATTCTTCTTGTAATTTTCGTTGGTCTTCCCGAGTTTTTGTTTGGAATATTTGCTGCTTTTCGACTTCTAGTTCAAGTCTGTCTTTATCGGCCTGCACAGTGTCCAACTTATTTTGTAACCTGTAGAATTCACTTTGGGACCTAAAAAAGAACAATTACAGCATCAAATATATAAAAACATTTTTTTTTATTTACCTATCATATTTTTCTAATAATTTATCAAATTCTTTATTAAGAGCATCTCGATCATCTAATGCTTTCTGAGAAGAATACATCGATTTATCTAGTTTCTCTTTAAGAATGTCAATCTCATTTATTGCATCGTCCTTTTCAATTTGTAATTTTTGCTGGAGCATATGTGCCTTATCCCACCTTTCTTTCATAAGATCTAGCTCGGTCTCGATGTCTGCCCTTTCTCTTTGCAATTTTCCAACCTGATTTAATTGCATTTCAAGCCGTTCTTTTAGCTTGTCGCATTCTTCTTGGAAACTTTCCTTTTCTTTCTGAAGTCGCGAAATTGCAATCTAAATGCGACAAGAGTTATGCATGGAAGTTACTTAATAATTACTAATATTTACCTGCGATTTTTCAAACTTATCCCTAAGACGATCTGCTTCTAGCTGTGCGGTATCTTTGTCCTTCTGTAAGCGAGCAGATTGCCCTAGAGCCTTGTCCAATTGCGATTGGGCATTCTCGAAATCGTACCCTTGTTTTTCTTTTTCTAGTTGGATCTGAAATTAGTTATATTAATATTAAAGTTTTTTTTGTGTGCATAGTTACAATATTACCCTGCGTGCTTCCGCCAGAGCTTTGTCTAATTTTTCTTGCAATTTGTCTACTTCTGTCTGTGCTTTGTCCAAGGCATTCTGTAATTTGTCTTGTTGTATCTGAGCCTTTCCCAAGGTCGCCTGTGAGCGCTCCAGCTCTTCCCGTGCCTTCTCGAGGTCCGCCGTAGATCGATCCTTGTCGGCGTGAAGACGAGCCATAGCAGCTTGTGCCCTCTCCATTTCCTCTCGTAGGCTGTTTTGTTCTTGATGTGAATTTTCCAGGCGTGCCTTGAGGCGGTATACTTCCCCCTGGGACTTTTCAAGTTTTTCTTGTAATGCAGACGCTTCAGACTTTGCTCTTTCGTTATCAGCTTGCGTCACTCTTAATTCGGCCTGACACCTTCTTAAATCGGAAGATGTTTTGTCTGAACGCTCGTAACTCGTATCGAATTCTTGTGATCTACTTAATGCGCTGCGACTGAACGTGGATGTTATTTGTGCTCTTTCTAAATCTTGTCTAAGTCGTTCGTTTTCTAGTTCAAGTCTAGCTAGTCTTTGCCGGGCTTGTTCCCAATCGGCTCCGCTTCTACCGACTTCTACGCTGAACTTATCCAATTCCGCTTTGGATTTACCTAATTCTGATTGCGAGCTTTCCAACTTCGTCTCCAGCCTGTCTCTATCACCCTGAGCTCTTTCTAATCTCACAGTTAATTTTTCAACCTCACTATTAAGTGCATGTAATTTCATTTTGTATTCCGCAATTTCCCTCTCATGAAGCTCCCTTTCCTCGGCCTTTTCTTGCTCTGCTCTATCTCGCTGTTCACGTAATTGATTCATTTGTTTTTCTTTATCGCCTATGGCCTCTTCTAACGAAGATAAAGCACCCTCGGAAGAACAATGATGAGCTTGCATCGCATTTAATCGAGCTCTAGCCATATCAACTTGATTATCTTTCTCTTTTAACAAATCTTCCAAATTTTCCACCTATTATAAATAATCACTTGTATTATTTTATAGAAGCGTCAAAATACGTCACTATCACACTAAATAAACTTAAATTGAGACAAAAACACTACACAAACCAAGTGGGAAAACGCAAACTAATAAAAACTTACAATTATCTCGAAATATAAAAATTTTAATTGAAAATAACCAAAGAGGAAGAGTATACTGTAAATATATAATATTTAAAATAAAAATAGGCGTTTAAAGGATTACGAGTTAAATTTACCTTTCGTTGGAGGACGTTGATTTTTCTATCTTTAATGTCCATGTGTTCCCGTAACTCTGTATTTTCCGAAGAACCACGTTGCCTTTCTTGTTGAAATTGCTGCGTTTTCTTTTCCAACTGTCTATTCTTTTCTTCGAGTCGTTGGCGGAGTTCCTCGACATCGCCCTGAAGCATATTGTAGTGTTCTTCTTTGGCGCAGAGAGATTCTTTGAGAACTGCGATGTGACGCTGGTAGTCCTGGTGCTGTTCTTCCAGCGTCTTCATCTTTGCACTCATGGCGAGGATTTCTTGGTCTCTGCGCTGGATCTCCACCCGGAACTCGTCGAGCTGCACACATGAGCGAAGGCATGCACTACCCATGCAGGACACATGCGTGCCGAGAGACAGTGAGGTGGTAAAACGTTCAGCACTAAGCGGCCGCAGAGTCTTTACAATTAGTTACAGTATACCGAGTACTGAACCATCCGTCCCGAACTGAACATCGTTCAACAAAAAACTTACTTGTCGTTTATAGGGAGTGGACTCCTGCGGGATGTTTGACCCACCTAGACGTTCCACCTCGTTTTCCAACAAATGCACTTCGCGTTCGAGAGTCGCTATTCTAGCGTCCTTTGTGTCCAGCAGCACTCGGACCGTGCTGCTGGATGGTGAAGGAACCAACTCCAGTTGAGACTGCAGCGTGCGCAACGTCTCGTTGGCCGCCCGCAGTTCCTGCACAAGGGTTTCAAGTTTTTCACTATAAGACCTAACACCTACCTTTGGCCGCCGCTTTACCAACCTCACACTTTCTCACATTCGACACACACGCATACATTTTTGACATAATACACACAACATCACCACACATCAATGATTTTATACCTGCTTTTGCGCCATCGCTTGCATTTGCTGGAACATCTGCCGTTCTTCCTCTTTACCTGGAACAGAGCCAATATAAGGATGGCATAAGTCCTTGCCAATTACCTACACAGACATCTATCCGGGGATGAAACAAGTACCACTGTAACTATGTAAGACTCACTTCTTTACGTTATATACACACGCCGCTGTCAGAAAGATAGACCAAGATAGAAATATTGTGCAGGAAAAGCATAAAAAACCCACGTACATGTATCAGAATTATATGTATGTGTATTATCCAGAGAGAAAAAACGAACGTACGACAGGAATAAAAAACACTTACCCATGCCCTTATTTTGAAGCATTTCAAGGAGTTTTTTAATGCTTTCATCGCGTGCTTGTAGTGTCTGCTTTTGTGTCTCTATTCGCAACTCCAATTCCTGCAATACAAAACAAATTTATTATCTCACACGGATATATGTATCTAGTATCTACATATATATCACACTTGACATATATAAATCTTAATTTGTAAGCTTACTTTATTTATCTATTACCTTAATTGTATCCCTTAATATTGCAATTTCTCTTGTCAAATGCTCGTTTTCTTGATAAATTACTTCCATTTGTTGCTGCATTTCTATACTTGGACCCCGCATCCTCATGCGCAGTTCTTCCTCCAGTTGTCTCACCAACATTGCTTGTTTCTGTAATAAAAAAAATCTTTTAGTATTCAATTCATGTGGTTATATCAACTTGGGTATTAAATATTTCTGTTGGACTCTTAAACAAAAAAAAAGTTTTAATTCACATCTTTTATTTATGATCAAAATTATATCTTAATGCTGTTTAATAAAAAATAAATTAAAACTTTCAAAACTTTCCATTTTCGAACGTTTTTAGCTGAAATAGCCTGTTAAGATCACAAATTAATTTTGAAAGTTTGAAGTTCTCACTACGACGTTTAATTAAAAAGTAAAATATGAAACATTTTGTTACAGAAATAGTAAATTATACCAAAAGAGAAATATTCAATTAGCACATCCGAATGTTATAACATCTTTATTTACAAGTAATTAAAAAAAACGTCAAATGAGTCATAACTCATAGTAATTGAAACAATTCAAAAATAAGTTAAGATTATTATAGGAAAAAACTTGTGGTCTTTAACGGTGTACAACAGCAATTAGTTGACCACGTCAATTAAGCTCATATTCTGTATTTTAAGTCAAATAACGTAAAATCGTACCAGTATCCTTCTGTTCTTATCATACGTCCATGATAAAATTTTAAAATGTAAATAGTTGTGTTACGTAGGTTCCTGTTTTTTTATGTTTCACTATTTTTAAACCAATAAAGCCAAACATTGGTTATTTGTTGTGGCAAAACTCGTATATAAAGTGGTACGATACACACTGTTTCAAATATTCAGCCCTGCAAGCTACTTTTTTTTTATTGAAAAGAAGAAAATAGACGGTAAGAAATGGATATGCGAGAATTGTTCTGACATCAATGTTTCTATCATATATGACTCTGTACTACCTGCAGTCGCTATTGATAGTTAGCACGCTTCTATTGATTGCATGAAAAAAAATTATTATGCAGCAATTCGATAATTATAATCAAAAATTATCTATAACCTTAAATAAAATTGTCAGTAGTTGAAGATCTTGAAACCGAAGACAGGAAAACAATAACGTCTGCCTCTAAAGTAAGAGATTGCATTCATGAACTAAAGAACTTCTATAAAGTCCTTGGTGCCGTTTAATTTACAAAGGGCGCTGCTCTAGTAAAGGACCATTTTGATGATAGAAAATATATGGGAAATTTTCGCCCGGCGAGACGCAACACAATTTTACAAAATATGTGTATTTTCTGCATTATTTTTATTTTTAGTGTTAAAATTTTATTGATATCAAAATTAAACACGTCATATTAGAAAATTTTGTAAAAACTGAAAAAATTGTAATACTCACGATCGTTTGATGACTTTGTGAGTTAATAACTCGAGATCATTTGGGTTGGTCACCCCTGGTAATATAATATTCCCGAACAATTGTCTGACTCATCAGTCAATATGACTCTGATAAATTACTCTAAGATATAAAAAAATCACAAAGTCATCAAAATTTTGTTATAAGATATACATATAAACAATCATCATTAGCAGTAAAAAAAAACTTAAAGCAACCCAATATTTTAGTATACCCTCGTCTAACATACCTTCCTCTAATTCAGCAATAAATATCAAAGTACGTGTGAAATAAATACCAATTTATTGGAATGGTATAATAACATACTTATTTCTCCTGATAATATATTTGTTTTTACAGAAATTTATTTTTATGACATGTGTGAGGATAAAAGTGGTAAAATTTTTGGGAACCCAGACGCTACAAACGGCCGACGGAGGGAGTGTTTTTACGAAATACCAAATTCAAGAGCATTGATGATAATATCAAAATCAGATATAAGAGCGTCACTGTACATATCAAACACCCCAATCGAAAAAGTTGCAAGCTACAAATACTGGCACAACTCTAAACATGCAACTTAAAACAAGACTTCTCCTACTCCTACGCTGTTGCATCTTCTACACTTTGTTACACGGAACCGAGTCTTGGACCCTAAAATAAATAGAAATTACACGTCCAGCTGCTTTTTGGTGAAATACACCCATAAGGCTAATATCAACAATATGGGAATCGGAAACCATGCCTGAGGAGAGGCTAAACTCCATCAGATGCCCAATCCACTAAAAAAGGGAACTAACTGCTCAAACCACAGCAGGCTCGAACCATTGATAAAGAGAGTGTTGGGCGAGTACCAAGCAGACTTTAGAAGAGGAAAAACAACAAACGACCAGCCCTTTATGGCAAGCAAATCATGATAAAAAGCTGGAATAACGACAAAAATACAAAAATATTTGTAGACTTTAAACAGGCCTACGACAGCATTTAGCCAAAACAACCAAATACCTAATTTTAATGGGCATAGGGATACCCACTAAACTGGTACTCCTCAATTAAGCCACAAGGACGAACTCATCTGCACAAGTAAAGGTGTAGAACGCGAATCCTTTGAAGTTAAGGAAGGCCTTAAACTAGTAGACGGCCAAGGCACTATGCTATTCAACCTGGTTGTGGAAAACGTACTTCGGAAAACCACAGTTGACTGAAATGCCACACTTATTAACAAATCGGTACAAATTGTGGGCTACGTGGACAACCTTCGCATTATGGGCCGCTTCAAGCAAACAGCAGAGCAATGCTACAAAGAGCTAAAGGTAGAGGCCAGTATAGTGGGGCTAGTAGTAAACCAAAGCAAAACGATGAAGCTCACGCAATCGCAAAACTCAAAATCAGGCAGGCTAGAACTAGTATAGCAGATGGAAACATCGAGACGGTAAACAACAGAAGTAGGTAACGAAGAAGAAGAAGTCAAACGAAAAATGCTAAAGGCAAACAAGACCTATTTTACAATACAGACAGCATTGAGATCAAAATTCGTACACCGTAACACAGAGATAGCTCTAAATAAAAAATTTTTATTCGGCCTGTCCTAAGCTATGGCATCGAAACATTCTCAAAGAACAGCCGAAGCATTCAACTTAGAGAAAATTTTTTTTTGAGGATCCTAGGGCCAGTTTACGAGGTAGGGAGATAAAAACTAAGTTATAATTCGTAAAAATAGGCGACACGTTAAAAATATGGGTACCACAGGAACACCCAAACAAGCTCTAAAAATAAAAAGGTAAAATACATGACAAAGGGCCAGTCTGAAAATACGAAATTGATGGAAAGGCAACGCTTGCTCGACAATAGAGGCTCGGAACCGTCTTAACTGGAGGCGAAGTATAGAAGAAGCAAATTTGGGTTGCAGCGCCATTGAAACGAAGGAAGATTATATGATGGCGTTATAGAAATTGAAGTTTTTACAGACAACTTTTTGGTACACAATCAGGTAGAACAGATAATAAAGATGGTGGTGCACTAATTGTAATTGAAAGTCACTTTATTGCTGAGAGAATTTCATTGGATAAAAGTGGTCTTAACTCTATTGACATAGTTGCTTCCATGTTAAATTAATGTGGTTGCTGTTATAGCCGTATACATATTTCCTCAAACTAAGTAAGATTTATATGTTATATTATTTAAAAAGAGTGAGACGCAGCAATACTCTTAATTTCAATATTATTTAAAATTCTATTCAAAAAAGTGGCGACTCATCAAATATAGAGAACTATCGCCATGTAAGTTTGTTATCTCACCTTTACAAACTATTTACAAAGATCATCTGCAATGGCCTAACAAATAAATTAGATTTTTATTAAGCAGTAGAACCGGTTAGTTTTCGCAGCGGATACAGCACCATTGATCACATACAAACACTCCGCACTCTAATAGAGAAAGCTACAGATTATAATGTGCCTATTTATCTGGTATTTGACACAATAGAGACCTGCTCGTTTATAAATTCATTGATACTCAAATATTATCAGGAAAATCTACGCGGATGCCACCCCACGTCAAGATCGAAAAAGGTCTAACCACCAGCATAATAAAAACTGAAAGAGGAATGCTACAGGGGGATGAAATCTCACCAAAATTATTTACCATAAGTCTAGAAGACGTGTTTAAAAAACTAAAATGGAAGAAAAAAAAGGAATAAATATCGATGAATTAAAACCAAAGAACTTTCGCTTCGCCGATGATATCGTTTTAATTTCAAATGATGTAATTGAATTAGAAGAGGCGCTATAACAACTTAATCAAGAATCCAAATATATCGGTCTGAAAATGAACATAGGTAAAATATAAGTGATGAGTCCAGGTAATTCTTTCATCATAGTGGATAACGTAAACACTGAACATAGAGTGTGTGGAACACTACACCTACTTCGGACATGTTATAAGGTTGGGGAATGTAAACCAGACTGCGGAAATGACAAGGCGGATAGGTCTAACGTGGGCGGCGCTTAGTAAACTCTTAAGTATATCTTGGGTAATAAAGACATTTCGCACCTGCATATTACCTGTAGCCACGTACGGTTTGGAAACAATGAGATTAACAAAAAGACTTTTAGCCGTATAAGAACGACTCAGAGAGCAATGAAGTGTTCAATGCTTGGGATCTCTTTAAGAGATCAGAAATGCATTGATTACATGTCCAAGCGTAGATAAAAAAATACTAAAGAAGAAGAATTTTAATAGACCTGATTTTACTTTCATTTACAAAGTAAATTAAAGTATAGTAATCGCGACAATTTTCAAAATCGAGATTTTTGCGGAAATTTTCGTTTTCGACCTCCCTAATTTAAAAAAAGTTGATTTCGAAGTGGTGTTTTACACAAATTTTGTTCTTATCATTTATTTAAAATTTAACATTTTAAGAACTCATTGTTTTCTGTTGCTATGCAACATTGTCAGTGTAATTATTCATATTCATATCAAGTTGCAAAGACGTAATGTCATTTGATCAGCTGACAATAAATAAAATAGTGTTAACTACCCGTCAAAAGTGATAGACGTCAATAATTAAATTTTTATTGCCAACATACGTTTTAACATCTTTAAAGAAGATAGTTAACCTAATAAACATCTTAAATTAGTTAATGAAAGTCGTGAGGTGACCACACCTCTTTTTTAAAGTAATATTCAAGATTTCTTATATTTTCATCCAAATTTTTAAATATTTATTTATTTAACTTTCATTCAAAATTCATTATGTTTTATTTAGAATATGAGAAATTTTTACCTTGCTTTCGGCGGTTAATAATTTTTTTTTTTAATTTTTATCCAAAAATTTGTAATTTTCATCCAAGATTTAAATTTTTTTTTAATTTGTTAACTTTTATCCACAATTTTTAAATTTTCATCCAATTTTTTAGAATTTTTATCCAAAATTCTTATACATATTTCCATCTAAGTTTTTAAAGTTTTTTACGTAATTTTTAAACTTACTTTTAAAATTCATCCAAAATATAACAAATTTTCACCTTGCTTGCGACGTTTAATATTTTTTTTTGTATTTTTGTTCACAATTTCTAAATTTTTATTCAAATTTTTTATATTTTCAGTAAAGTTTTCAAATTTTCATTAAATTTATTTAAATACTTATTGAAATTAATTAATTAAGTTTTTACTCAAAATTTGCGTTTAAAAATCATTTGTAAAAATAATAATATCCCTTTATTTAGCAAAAAAGCTGTATGTGAGATTAAAAACAGTTTTATTTTTAAATAAAACTTTTATTTTCCTTGTTTGAAATCAATTAAATTGAGAATTTCACCTCAAATGGAGAACAATGCTGTGGAAAGCGGTTGTAAAAAGTTATCTATTGCACGTCCGTC
>JARJDX010083478.1:0-18289 GCA_030264735.1 Gymnusa sp. GC000175
AATGCTGGCAACTTGCATTACAGGTGGACCTACAGTTTCGCGTGGATTCCGAACCACTGGAGTTACATGATTTCTCATCTAACTCCGGACCAGAGAAGGTTTTAGCCATGAAACCCCACGCTGGCAAGGCGGCTTGGGAAGTTGGTGCAGTGCTGGGCATTTAAATATTTAAATAAATATTTTGCCTGCTGTGGGGCGCGAACCAACGATCTTGCACTCAGCAGGCGGGTGCCTAGACCGCTAGCTACACTGCGCCACTTAAAATGAACACCCTGTATATATATAATATTATTATTATTAGAAATTTACAAGGCTACGGAAAAATCATGTAGATTAAATACTGAGAATTTAATTTTTTTACTAAATATAAAATAAAACACATTTAAGTGGATTAAATGATCGATATCGAATTGATTCAGTATAGGTTTAACCACTATATATAACACGCGTAATAATAAATTTGTAAAGAGTAATAAAAAAAATCGATTGATAAACATTAATTTGTTAAGACTGTAAAAACATTACCAGTAGAAGATACCGCCAACCATGTTAATTATAATTATAACAGCTGTTTTATTGCTGATTATATGGTTCCTTCGATCTTTTTATTGGGGTATATACAAGGATAGAAAATTAATAAATAAATTACCTGGTCCCAAACAAAATCCAATTTTTGGAAATATTTTCGATATTTTGGAAGATGAAGGTAAATTTAATCAAATTGTTATTAATATTGTTATTTAAACATTATTTTAGAAGGAATGTTTAAAAAATTAAGATTATGGTCCAAACAATATTATCCCGTCTATAAAGCCTCGTGTCTGTTTACAGCTGTAAACATAATTGCCCCAGAAGATATGCAAGTAAACCAGATTTTGTTTGTATTTCTTTTCATAAATTATTTTTTTTGGTTTCTAATATTTTTACGAATTATTTATTATTATTTGTAGATTATTTTATCAAATAGCAAGCATAACAACAAAAGCATTCTTTACGAAGTATTCCAAAGTTGGCTGGGTACAGGACTATTAACCAGCTCAGGTAATCAAAAACTTAATTTTAATTTGTGAATACAGTGTTTTCCATCTTTAAGGTCGCAAGTGGCATGAGAGGAGGAAAATTTTGACGCCCACGTTTCATTTTAGCATTTTGAAAGGTTTTATTACTATTTTCAACAAACATTCCAAATTATTCGCTGAAAATTTAGAGAATGAAGTTGACAAAAATATTGATATTCTACAATATGTTCACAAAACTTCACTGCACACCATATCAGGTTAATGTTATTATTGTTTTTCTTTTTATTATTAGAATAAAATGTATTATTAATTGTCATAACAGAAATTATTATCTTAGGATATTTTGCAAGTTTATATGCAGTTTGTATTAAAAGGTGAAAGGTCAGGATTCTCTAATCAGAATTTTAAACTCTGCTTAATATTCCTTGATCGATTCCGGAAAATACTTCTAAAATTTAATATTGATGCAATAATTATATTTATCACAACGCATTTTGCTTTATAGAAACTGCTATGGGAACTGTTTTAACCGACAAGGCTGGAGAAGAAAAATACAGAAAGGCAATTTATAAGTAGGAAGAAATTATGTAAATTTTAATACATGAAAAATAATTAATTTTAATACTTTCAGAATGGGTGAAATTATTTTTTTCAAAATTACAAGACCATATTTAGTACTTCCAATAATCCACTGCTTTACAAAAATCTTCTATGAAGAATTTTTTGTCTTAAAATATTTAAAAAGCTTTACAAAGCATGTTATAGATCAGAGAAAAACCAATTTTTACAACGAATTTGACAAAGGTTGTTCATCCAGTGAAAGTATTGTTGGTGCAAAGAAACGTTTAGCAATGCTCGATTTGTTAATTTCTGCCAATTTACGACACGAAATTGACGATAATGGAATAAGAGAAGAAGTTGACACATTTATGTTTGAGGCATGTAAAATTAATATTATTAATAATTTATTGTTATCAGGGTCGTTTTCGTTTAGATTAAAAGCATCGTGAATGTTTTTCTTATACTTTAAGCTAGGATTGTGCTTTGGTTTCTTAAATTATCTTCTTCGAAATTGATCTGTTTTCAGCAATCCAACTTCTAAACTTTTAGGATTTTTTAATCTTTCACCTGTTCCTTGGTTTTCGTCTTAATTTTGTGAACTTTGGTTTTAATCAGTTATTAATATCAATCAGTGAATAAATTATTAAATAAAAAATATTTTAGGGCCACGATACGATTTCAGTTGCAATATCATTTTGCTACATGTTACTAGCAAACAATCAAGACGTGCAAAAGAGAGTTTATAAAGAAATAATTGAAGTTTTCGATGGTTCCGACAGAGACCCTACATTCGAAGATTTGCAAAATATGATTTACATGGATTTGGTTATAAAAGAAACATTAAGACTTTATCCGAGTGTTCATTTTATATCAAGGGTAGCAGGGGAAAATATAATAATTAATTCCGGATACACCATACCTAAAGGAACAACACTGTTTCTACACATTTATGATACCCATCATAATTCACAAATATATCCAGATCCAGAAAAATTTGATCCGGATAGATTTTTACCAGAAAATTCTCAAAATAGACATCCTTATTCGTATTTACCCTTTAGCGCAGGTGCAAGAAATTGCATTGGTCAAAAATATGCAATGTTTAATATGAAATGTATGATGATTGCTATGTTACGAAAATTTGAAATTCTTCCTGATGATACACCTGAATCTATTAAACTTGCGGTTGATATTGTTCTTAGACCAAAAAGTGGAAGAGTCAATGTTAAATTAAAACCTAGAATTTAAAATAACTAAATAAAAATACTTAAGTACCTAAATATTAAATTAAAATACCAAGGTGAATCCTAGAGTACAATTACCTTGGTTATTGAGTTAGTATTAAGTTTAAGGTAGATCTAAGAACTTCTATTGGATATGAACGCCTGAAAGAGTTCATAGTTGGCATTGTATGAAACCTTTATTATACTAATTGTGTTTTTAATAAAATTTATTACAATAAATAATATTTGCCATTTACTGTCACTTAATTTTTTGCATCCATTTTAATTATGGCACGCAAAACTACATAAATTTGCTTTTGACTTGATTCTAGAATTCATCTGTGCTGTCAAATACTAAGCTATATGAAATTTTTTCCCTTGTTCCACGATATAACTATTCCAAAAAAATGAAATCAACGAAAATTTATAATTTTTAAACAACTAATATATAGGTTTTAAGGACCTTTTGCATCCG
Source organism: Gymnusa sp. GC000175 (assembly GCA_030264735.1). Taxonomy (NCBI): domain Eukaryota; kingdom Metazoa; phylum Arthropoda; class Insecta; order Coleoptera; family Staphylinidae; genus Gymnusa; species Gymnusa sp. GC000175. The sequence continues at coordinate 3,279 of JARJDX010083478.1, forward strand.
ATCGGATCTTTTTAAATCTTATTGTGGAGAGGAGTTATATTTTAATGCAGCAATTAAACACAAACTAATAAAATAATATCCAAGTTCATTTATCAATTCTTGTGTATATCCAGCCGCCACAACTTCCATGGATCATCGTATCGAATTCATCGTATCAAATTCAAACAACAACAACCATTCACGATAGAGACTTGGTACTCATGCACATTTAAGCATGAGTACCCAACGATGAAAAAAACAAAATATCAGTCCCACACAAAAAGGAAACCATTTTACAGCGGCCCAACAAATGGTGTAGGTTTTGCCATGAGTCAAAAGGCGCAAAAGCAGCATGGCTTGAAAACCATTAAATTCGCGATTAGCCTACGATCACGCCAAAGGCCATCCATTCAACATATCAACCTACTCCCCACGAATGCTTAAGATCAAGCGACAATAAAAAAATTCTATCGCCAACTGGAAGATGAATTATCTCTGATTCTCAGAAAGGATTTCTCCAGGATCTCACAGGGTTGATAAGATGGCCCTGCCAGGAAGCAGCCTCGAGGCCAAACAACTCTTTATGAGGAAAGCCGAAGAACTAACCATGCGTCCAGTTAACCTTATTGGCCAATGGGTTTTTAATAACCATAGCTTATGGTTAAGACATCTAACAACTCTAATGCAGAACCGAAGTCAGTGAGGGCAAATTTTCGTTCTGTCGCCTATACCCACGTTAGATGAATCAATCAATCAAGTCGCGAAGCTTTACATGTTAAATTATTTTTAATTCCTTTTATCAGCACTTAAATTAATTTAATTATCCAAATTCATTATAATTGAACATTACAAACACAACGTGTCAATCTTTTTTGCTATTTATTAAAAAATATGCGCAACTAAAAAATTTTTTTACTTTGTTATAAAGTTATTTATATCTCAGACACTAAGCACTTCAAAATGAATAAAAAAAAGATTTTACACAATAAAAAAATCTTTGATAAAGCTTATCTGGCCTATTCCAGATGTAGTTATATTATGTGCAACCGGCAAAATAATAACACAACGAAGTTAGGTTTTAAATAAAACTATAGTAACAAAACATTAAAACCATGTTTTATTACATTTTTTACGTAATAGGTTTGTTAGTTTTATGTCTTTTGGGACTTTTGGGTCTGGAAGTTTACGCACAGTGTAACTCCTATTATCAACTCTTAAATAAAATTCCTGGACCTCCCGCAAAACCAATTTTGGGAAACATGTTAGACCTTATAGAAAATCCAGGTGTGTAAAAATTTATATAAAAAAAGAATTACTGCATTTCCTTTATTAGTTATCCTTTTTAGAAAATTTCGAGAATGGTCGATAAAATATTATCCCATATACAGTTTATGGTCATCTACCGGATTCCCTGCTGTAAACATTGTATCTCCGGAAGATATGCAAGTAATGAAATATTATTTAGATGTATAAGACAAAATTAGGCATTTTTTTATATTTCAGCTTATTTTATCAAATACCAAACATAATGATAAGAGTGATATATACATATTGTTTAGCGAATGGCTTGGGGAAGGACTATTAACTAGTAAAGGTAAATTTCGCATGTATTAACCATTTTTGAACGAGTGCCCTCGCTATCGAGTAATATTTTTTTGTCCCATTTTTACGTCGTTAATGTGAATAACACAAGCGGAACCAACTGCTTTTAAGATGGCTTCCAAATCTTCTAGGAGCAGAGAGATTATATCTAGAGATTCTAAACATCTTCGTATTTTGGTTGTCTCCTTTTGAATTCAATAAATTTAGTATTATTAAAGAGTTATCGAGTAGTATTCATATTTGTATTTTAAGGAACAAAATGGCAAACAAGAAGAAAAATTTTAACGCCTACATTTCATTTCAAAATATTAAATCGATTTATTGGCATTTTTAACAAACATTCAAAAAATTTTGTTAAAAATATGAAAAAACATGTGGAAAAAGATATTAATATCTCACCATTTGTGCAAAAGTGTTCGTTGCATACAATTGCAGGTACAATTGGTTCTTAAATATAAATACTACGTATTTATGTATTGTTAAAATATTTTTAGAAACGGCAATGGGAACGATGTTAAAAGACAATGACACTGAGAAGGAGTACCGATCTGCAATTCACAGGTGAGAAAAAAATTATAACGAGTACAACTAAAAAAATTCATTTACAGATTAGGTGAAATCCTTGTGTATCGTGTACAAAGGCCTTGGCTTTATTTTTATGTGGTTAATTTTTTTACTAAGAATTTTTTCGAAGAGAGAATCTTGTTAAGATATTTAAAAAAATTTACCAGAGGTGTAATAGATGATAGAGAAGGTACTTTTAATGAAGACATAATTAATCAATCAGTAGATGAAGATAATACTTGTACTGGTGATGCAAAAAAGAGACGTTTAGCAATGTTAGATTTATTAATTTCGGCTAAAAGAAGAAATGAAATTGATCTTGAAGGCATCAGAGAAGAAGTTGACACATTTATGTTTGAGGTAAAAAATATATTTTCATAGATATATGATTTTTTTAATAAATCTTTTAAAAATTACACAGTAAATATACGCGCACAAAAACAATATTTATCGAACAAAGATAATAATATTGATACTTTGAACTGAGATAATATTAATTATTAAACTTAAATACTTTTAGGGCCACGACACACTATCCATGGCGTTGTCATTTTCTTACATGTTACTGGCTAACAATAAAGAAGTGCAGGATAAATTGTACGAAGAAATAAGCTCTATTATGGGAAGCAAAGATGAAGATCCAACCTACGACGATTTGCAAAATATGAATTATTTAGAATTAGTTATTAAGGAAACATTGCGTCTATACCCAAGCGTTCCTCTAATTTCAAGAGTTTCAGGCGAAGATATAACTACTGCATCCGGATACATTATTCCTAAAGGAACTGTACTCATTTTGCATATTTTTGACACCCATCGCATTTCCGAAATTTATCCAGACCCCGAAAAATTTGATCCCGACAGATTTCTTCCAGAAAATGTCCGAAATAGACATCCTTTTGCTTATATACCCTTTAGTGCAGGATCAAGAAATTGTATTGGATCTAAATACGCAATGCTAAGCATGAAGAGCACCTTATCAACGATGATAAGACATTTTGAACTTTTACCTGTCGACACACCCGATACAATCAAATTAGTGATCGATATTGTTTTAAGATGCAAAGATGGTGTAAGAATTAAATTAAAACCTAGATCAAATTGAATATACAAAATATATATCTTCATATATTTTCGTTTGAAAATGTGTGTTTATAAAAGTATATGTAATAATTAGGCAACAAAAATTTAAATAAAATAATATGAAATAAGCAGAAACAAAAATAGCAAATAGTTTTCACCAAACCCCTCACCCCCCAAAATAACCAAAAGAAATTATTTTTTATTTTTTTAATCATGTGCATATCTAGGAAAGTAAAATATCCGCATCTTCCAACAAACGACTATATAGTAAGAAGTGTATTGTTGTATGAAGTTGAAATACTTAAATTGAGGAAATGGACTGAAATAATACAAGAGGGCTACTTGAGGTGGATAATAAGGGTAGAACGACTCCAGAATACATGAAAAAGGAATCGTTAAAAAAAAATAAGTTAAGGGTTGAAACAGGACCGGGGGCACTCAAATTTGAAAAAAAAAAAACAGAGAAGGAAAAAGTGATATACTAGGATAGTGTTGCGAAAAATAAAGAAGAAAAAAAATGGTATGAACAGGATACAGAAAGAGCAGACTTAAGGCAAAGGGATAAGAAAGTAGAACAAGAGCATATGGCGAAAAGGAGTATAGAGATGGAAATGGAAAGAAATGGTGAAGAGAGCTAGAGTTAAGAAGAAAAAATATTATAGAAGAATAAATGTTAATTTAAATGTACAGAGTTACCCTACAGGCAGTAAATACCAAGGGTTAAGAACGGTTATTAATATTAAAGGAAATTATTGAAGAAAACCAATATTTCCAGATTGGACTAATTTAAAAGTCATGCTCTTCGACAAGTATTGCTAAGATCTGTCTCTCTTTTTATTTTAAACTTTCTTTAATGTAGAGAAAATAATGTAATCCCAAAGTGTCTTCTCTCCATAGCACTATTCTAACTTTGTTTTGCTTAAACTTAAACCCAAAAGAAGGAAAATTTATATACTGTCCTTCCCGATTAAAAGTCCTAGACGCAATTCATAATGCAAGTATTTTATACGCTACGAGAGCCTTTTGAATTAATCCCACGCACACAATACACGCCGTGTATTGTGAGTCCCGTGTTACCCCAGTTATCGAAGAAAGAAATTTCTCCCTTCTTAACTAGGTGGCGAAGACCCGGGCACTTTAAACACACGACGTCATCTGTACGAAGCAGATTATCAAAGCCGATCAACCGTTACAAGGCCGGCTATAGTTCTAGCGCAGGAAGAGCTTGAGAATTTGAAAATACAACTTCCGAAGATACTCATAAGTCGGGTTAAGCGAGGATCCGCCCTGGCTCTTGCCCAGGGTGGTCCCTCGTTTAGATCTAACGAAATGTATGTCCTGCCGTTATACGGTGCAGGTTCTACGACAAGGATGTCAAACCCGCGGCCCGCATAGAATAATTTTGCGGCCCGACCCGGCCAATATAACATCAAACAATATTAAAATAATAATAACAAACCGGTGCAGAATAAAATATAAAATCCGCTAAACATTTTTCTTGTTCGTACTACATACATATATGTTTGAGTCAAATCATGTAGCATGTATGTAGTAAAACTACGGCATGCGCAACCACCCCCCACCCACTATATACAAATAGAACTATATATCTATGAATATTAAAGTTTTTTTGTGGCCCACCAAAAGTTAAGCACTGTTTATTTGGCCCAAGTTAGCTTTTGAGTTTGACATCCTTGTTCTACGACATCTTCGACGAAAATCCCCAGTCTCGAACCGTATACACCGACGGATCCAAAACCGACAGCGGTGTGGTAAACGCCTACGTCACCGTCGAAATGACAAGATCTTGAGCACTATCTTCGCTCGCCAGTGTCTACACGGTAGGCTTTACTCCATCTGACGATCCCTGCGCAGCCTTGTGGTCTCTGAATATGAAGGTACATTTCTCGTATATTCAGATTTCTTCGTGCGATTCAAAGCATCTCGAACATCTTCACGGTCGATCCATTGGTCTGATTCGTCCAGGATGCTCTGCAGAAATGCCGCAATGCGGTAGAGTTCATCGGGAGCCCTAGGCACGGCGGTATCAGCGGGATAGTTTAACTAACAATAAGTTTAAAGAAATAAACCGTTAATCTGTGGTCTTCGATAGTCGCCCTAACTTCTCCGACAACTGAATACTAATAATTAAAAACTAGTATTAAAAATTTGCAATATATTTTTAACTTATATATTAAATCGCATACAAAATTGTACAAAACATACAATCATTTTTTACATACATATTTGAAAAATATATTACTATAACGTAGGCAAAGAATGACATAGATTGTTTTCTTCTTAATAATAACATTAAACTAATAAAGAATAAAAATGACTATTTGTTAATATTGCTGCACATAATTTTATGTATAAATATACACAAAAAGAAAACATTTCGAAATAAATTATTATGAACAATATAACTTTAAATAAAATAATACGAACCTATTTTACGTAATTATGCCACGCAAGAGAAATTAATTATAAATGCATAAGAAATTCATTTGTTCTTTTTTTTTCAAATATTAAAATTCAAGGGTATGCTACACTATACAAAATCAAAACAAATAAATAAATAAATATAATTAAGTGTACCTTCAATAAACTATACCAAAATAAAATGAAATTAATAAACAGAAGTTTATAAAAAATAAAATTCTAATAGGGCCTTTTATGGAATGATTAATTCATTAATTATATAAATATTATGTACATATCTATAAGGATAAAAATAACTCTGTTAGGATATTATTAATAAATAATTTACATTTCTAGTAGTTGTTTTTAAATGTGATCGCTGATCATATATAACTGTAATAAATGATTTATGGCACTGCGATCGGCCAGATCGTTAATTAAATTAAGTACAAAAAATTACACACAAAACAAGAGAAATTTTATAATGCGCGTGCTGAAAGACTGATAAAGAAATCAAACCATAATATTATTATTTATAATATTATTATTACACAATATCCTATATTGAATTTTCTAATGCAGCGTTCTCCAAACAGTGCTCCCGGAAACTAGGGCTTCTCAAATGGGATCTCGTTATCCCGAAAAAATAAAACCCGTTATCCCGGGATTTCAACCCAGAAATCCCGCCAATATGAAATAATCCTAATATTTTTTTTACTAATTTTATCCAAAATTGGTATATTAACATCTGTATAACCAACACCTGACACTGGCCTTTGCACATCCAATTAATTTATACACAACTCAGGGACTCCCCTTTATTTAACTTTAATGCTGGCGCTTCAATTTATCTAACCATTTTCATTTCATTCTATTACTGTGACTGCAGGTAATTAGGGTGTTCTTCAGTAGAAATAAAAACGAAGAATTAAAGAAAAAAGTACGTAATTGAAGTTAAGTGTAAACATAAAGTTTAGGTGCTGTTAAGTAATAATAAAAATGAGGAATTAATAACATGTTTATGAACTAATTAATTGTATTTCTGCAATTAAAACCCGGGAAATCACTGCAATAGACGAAGTTTCATGCCGGAATCCCAGGATTTAAAATTGCGGGAAATGAGAAGTCCTACCCGGAACCCTAAGGCTAAGGCTAAGACTAAAAATATTCTAATTTAATAAAGTACTTAAAATGTTGACCAAAATTATTAATATTTAAATAAAAATCGTTGAAATTACGACCAAAATCATCATTATTTAACCAAAATCCACAAAGTTTTAACAAAAACTATCATAACTTTGAGCGAAAACACCAAAATATGATATCAATTGCGCAAATCTCTCTGAATTACCCAATCATCATGTATATGTAATTACATAAGTTGCTTTTTATTGTGAGTCATGCAATAGTAACTATTATATTTCACAATCCCTATTGTTCATACTATTTTTAAACAAGGGCCAGCCTTGTTTAATTTCATTTTTAAGATTGGAATCACCCACTTGTTTGTATCAGCTTTTTTGTTTAAATAAATACAAATTTATATGTTATATAAACACAGGATTATGTAGAAAATTTTACCTCAAAAAGGGTTCCCACAGGTTGACAAAATTTGAAGAACGCTGTTCTAATGGAATGAAAAAAATTAATTTTAATTGACTAAATATGGTCGATCATATATGTACATAAAAATGAAAGTGAAATATTATTATTTGCAGTCGAACATTATGGGCGGCTAAATGTTGGTATGCAGGACGATTCAATAATTATATAGTGCTACCAGCTATGCAGTTGTGTTTGACAAAATAATGTTTTGAATCTCCCCGACGCAGAAACAGTCAAAAACAAAGCAACTGGCTGCATTTCATTGAGCTGCTCATCTTATGTATAAAATATATTTACAAAAACCGTATTGTATCTATTATTAGCTTTATCATCATTATTGTTATTTTATTTTATTAATAACATTTTTTGTTATTATTATTATTAGTATTATTATTATATAGAATCACTACAAAGTGATATGAAAAACATCACTTTAGTATTATTCAAAAAGGTGAAATAATGAAACAAAAGCTGCCTTAATAATATAAATATTTTGACGGGTATTGACTAACATTTTTTGATATATTTATTTACGTATTGTGAGTTAAGCTAACTACCCACAAGTTCAATTTGTCGATACTTTTTACGCATATTTGAGACAGGGTCTTTAAAAAGTACAGGATCCAGGCGTAGGTTTGAACGTAGCAGTGGCATGTAGCCAAAAACAGCTGCAAATGTATTTAAACAAGTCTGTCGTTGAATAAAATGGTCCGGATCGTTCCACGGCGACCAACCGCCGGCCAACGGTTGCTCTTTGTATTGTTTTCGCTGCGTTACTTTAATAGGAGGTCTTCGCGTAACATGGCTTGCTAAAAAGTTCATTAAAATATCTTCACAATTTTGACTTTGTTCTACAGTTTTGTGCAACAGTGGGCTCAACCATTCCGTGTACAATACGTTATAATATCTGTGGTAAAAAGCAGCACCAGTAAGGACAATGGAATAGTCATTTGTCCACTTTGATGTATAACCCCACGAGCCTTTAGCGTCATCCCAGTAATGCGATCTGGCCGGATATCCAACAATGCGATCTGGAAATTGTTTCCACACTTGAAATGCAAAATCAACTTCATCTGTAGTTAAAACAGAATCCTCGTCCAAAGATAATACACCAGCCGTTTGTATTAAAGGGTGCGGATAAAATCTTTGCGATATACTCGCTTTTGTTGGGTCTGCAACCGATTTCAATACATGTAACGTTACGTGCGGCGGTAATGACGGCCAACGATTTTTTAACGGAGGATATTCGTTGGACCAAACAATAATTATCTAAAAAATAAAAACAAAAATAAATCCAAAATATTTTTATTACTCGATGTGATGTCGTCTATGATGTTTATTAATATGCGTACCTTACTTATGTATTTGCTACGAGCAACATTACTGACAAGGCGATAAAGCGGTGATGACGGTACGACAGCAGATCCTAGCTGGCAGTAAAGTACGGCAGTGAAACGATCTGTATGTGACTGCGTATAAAAAGGATAGTCTAGATAAGAATCTGAGAAATGAGGAAGTGTAACTAAAGCTCCTGGTGATTTATTCCAGATCAAACCTTCGTGGACTGGCTGACTTGGTAACCTTTCGCGAATTATCTGAAAAAATAATGTTTCTGCATTGTATCAATAAGAAATGCACATTTATAAAAAATAAAATAGATTCTAAATCAAGCTTATAAAACGAGCCCATAGTACAGTAAAATTACACTTGCACTTATACTGAAATTAGAGAAAATGTTCATTTTGGCATGTGGTATAAGAAACTCTTTAGCGCTTTCGGGTGGAACATGTACTGTTCTGTGTATTTCCAGGAAAATTTATTTTTGGGAATTAGTAATTTTCTTTGAATAAATCAAAAAAATGACATTTTTGTAGCATTTTTAATGACGGATGAGAAGAAGTATATATTTTTTTCAATTTTATGCAAACATAATCTCAAAAACATTTTTAGATTAAATTGACACGTGTCTGTCATATTTTGGTGAAAAAATTTAAAAAAAACACACAGGAGAGGCGTGCAACCCTTATTTTGAATTTTCTGAAAATCGTCCCTAACTTTTGGGTAACTACATTAATTTTATGAGCTAATTTTACTGTACTACTGATTATATGATCTAACTTAACTTCTATAAATAATTATTGCAGAAGAAACACTAATTATCATACAATTATGTTTACCTCCAAAGTGGTGAAAACTATTTTCTCAATGGAAGAGAAATAACGATCCCAAAGAACTTGCGTCTGTTGACGTAATTCCAATACACGCGTTTGGGAAATGGAGCGCACAGTATTTGGAACCTAAAGTCAATAAATTCCCAATATATAATTATACATCAATTATTACCAAATTATATTAAAAATCAGTTGCTTTGCACTTTAATTACCTGCAACAAAAGCCGTTCGTCTGCCCATATAACTGATTTGCTCCAATCTATAACTTGTGCAAATGGAAGAGCCCATCCGTTGGACAACAGCACGGGAATGCAACCTGCTTGCAGGGCTTCCAAAAATCTAAAAGAACCCAATCTTCGACCTCTAGGTACTAAACAAAATGTGGAATTTTGCAGCAGTACCTCGTAGTCATATCTAAAATATAAACTTTACAGTAAATTTTCCGAAATTAAATTTTACATAAAAAAATGTTAAGACATTAAAAAAAATACGCGAGAAAAAATTGCACACGTTAGAAGTTAAAAGAAAGGAGGGAAAAAGGAAATTGTAGAAATATCGTATCATAAAATCAAATTGCTTCAAAATTTTGTTGTTAAAATTGTATGCTAGTGTGAGTTGATTAATTAGAAATTGAAGTAAAACAAAAACTGCAATAAAAAAGAGGTAAAGGCAGACAAGTCCGTTAGACATTTTCATTTTTACTTCAATTTATCTCTACTGGGGCTGCAATAAATTGAAATAAGAATGTAAAATTAATTAATTCCACAAGTTTTATTTTTAATGGAGGGCCACGCACCACCTTTTTTAATAATTGCACTTACACTACCGTGCTACAAAAAATTTACTTAAAAAAGTTGATAATGCATAATATATTTATATTAATTGTGCTGACACAGTCATGAAATAATGGTAATATATTTGGAATGCAGCTAACGTAGTTTTTAACACGATTTAAAATGCTTTTCATTATTTAATTTAAAAACTTACAATAAGAGTTATATAAACATTTAAATCTTAAATTGGCTATAAAAATTCTTTACAGTATTGAAGTATAGACACTTCACAGTATTGAAGGAAATACCAAAAATATTTCGCATATTTGGAAAACGTACTTAATAACGGCTATAAGTCAAAATATATTACGTCAGGACAAATAATAGCCCACTTGTGAGGTTTCTACAACCCGCATAGGGTAGGTAGAAGAACCTAAAAACAAGAAATTGACGGAATTGACAAAATCACAATAAGATACCAAAAAATGGAGGTCAGTTGAGTAACCAAATAAGATCCTATATATAAATAAGATAAAATGTATGACCATTTTGATACAAACTGAAATCGATGGGAGAAGTATACAGTAAGTAATGATGAAAGACCAACTGAAGGAGAAGCAGCGGAAGACCACAAAGCCTTGGAAAGACTGCTGGACATCCACATTCTGGGAAGCGCAACATCATTGAAATAAACAAGTTGAAAACCTATTTTAAGGAAGAAGACATTGTAGCCAAAACAATTGTTTAAAACCTGCATAAACGCGTTTTCAAATTTTTTAAATATTAAAAATATATATAAGATGGATATTGTTCATAGCTATAAACTTTTATGTGCTATTTTTGTTTTTGTGTAAGCAATTATACTACCTTGCATTTTGTTCAAGGTCAAAAATATCTTTTAAAATCAAATTATAAATTCATGTTAACAAATTTAAATGAACAATTAATTAAGTAACAATAAAATATTCATTTTAATTGAGTAGTATTTATTAATTTAGAAGCACTAAAAAAAATGTTGAATTTAACGATACGGTACAAATTCGAAAAGCATCAATTAAATTTAAGCTTGGATCATAATGAGCATAAAATGGGAAAAAATAAACAAACTATTTTGGCAATCAAATGGAACATTAAAATGTTTATTATTAAGCAATACATTTTCTATAATGAATGAAAATTATATTAAAATCGACACTGGAAATTTGGAAAATATAGAATAAATTGGATCAAAATGGTCAAAAATTTAATATTTTTACATCTTTTAAAAGCATGCTGATCACAAATTCGCAAACAGTTGATTAACGGACTAAATGGACCACAGGCCCGGGCGACAGCCTTCAGGGGCGACAATTTTACTTAAACTCAAATCATTTTGACGTATATTGACTTTTTCTACTTCTGAAACTTAGTAAAACTTCACCGATCACCTCGCAAGTCGCTTCTCCTCACGTTTGTTTAATAGTGGAGCGCATTATTGTTAGTAACTCTCGGGCGCCAAATATCGTAGGACGGCCCTGTTGGTTGATTAATGCATTAGTTTTTAACCAAATAATTATTATATTATTATAGGAATTTTGTAAATGATATAATGTGTAATATATTTTTATTCTTAATGTGCTAAGAAAATACATTAATTTATAAATCCATTTACAGAAATAAGAAACCATCAAACATAAAAATGTAATATAAATCTTGAAGATAATGGAAGTTAATCGCTTCGATTTTAATTCGCTCAATTGCAACCTGATTACCTAAAACTAATGCGCGATTATTTAATATATTCAGCGAGCGTTTAAATTATCTTTTAATTCTAAATTTAAAGAGAATTTACAAATAAATTTAAATAAAATAGACACTGCTTGATAAATATCTACAAATCTTATGCTAGCAAGTATGATTAATAAAATAAAATGGTTAGGTTACATTGTAATGATTATGTTGTGTCACATGCATTACATATATGTGGTACCTATTTAAGTATTTTCAATTTACAGATGATGGGTTTTTAACGACTAGTAAAAGCGCATTATTTATGTATATCATGTAATCTATCCTTCCAGCTATAGCTTTACACACTATATTTTATTATACATCCTTAGTTACATATGTATAACATCAAAAAACTAATTTGCACGTAATTTTTAGAACACATTATTTATCAGGTGTGTAAAAATTACATGTTTCGATTCACTAGCAAATTTTCGAACGCGTATTGAAAAGTTGTTTTAGTTATTTGTATCTAGGAGTTTTTATAAAAATAAAAAGTAGGCAGATTTTTGTATTATTATTTTTCCCAGTATAAGATTTGATAGTAAGATTTAACAACATGTTCTGCGTACAATGCATGCATACTCGTATTTTTTATAATGTACTAGTGTACAGCTGTAAGCACTTAATGCCCAATACCCTTTTTATTAATAATTTATATAGAATTTGTGATGGACATTAAGCTATTATATACATAATAATTTAATTATGTGACACTCTATAACGTTCTTAACATTGTAACATGCATTGGAATCAATTTTATAAATAAATAATTAATAATTAAGGACATTTAAATGAAATGCAAAATTTAATTTTCTTAATGTTTATAAATTAGAAATGGTAAGTTTAAATCAATGTCCTTGTCATGTTAGCATACAAATCAATTTATTGATGTGCGTCTTATATAAATCGATACATAATAGCAAAGATGAATATTGAGAAAATGTTTTTAATACAACAAAATAATGAAAATAACTAAAAATACGTATGGTTTTTAACGTATATTTTATTTCGTTAAATTTTGAAATAAAATTAGTGAAGTAACATTATTTATTACAGTATATATTTTTTATGAATATTTAATTGTAACAAATAAGGTCCTGTAAATGGGGCATTTAGGCATAGTTCCATTCAAAACCAAATTTATGACAAGAATCAAATTTACTGGAGTAATAATAATCATTACAAATTGTTTATATTTTTTTCGATTTGAAGTCTATTGACGTTATATAAAATGATTTTACAGAAACTAATATGGGGGCGTAGTATTACACAAACCAATAAATTGTGTCATATTTGGAATTAATTAGGTTGCTATTAAGTGCCTTTGACGAGTAATATTTTTTTTTATCGGTAATTAATTTTTAATTATTCGTTTTTCTAACAATTGAAATTTTTTAAGCAAACATTTTTAACAACTAAACGCATTGGAAATGTTTTGTATTTTTCTATGTTATTAAGAAATAAACTTTCTATATTAGGTGAAAACTACATTAAAATCGACAATCTGGAAATTCGGAAAATATTAATTAAATTAGCTTGGATAAAAAATAGAAAATAAATATTTTTAGCAAATTTTTCGAAAATTGTTTTTAATTTCGAATGATTTTTTTTTCTTTAAAACGAAACTTTTATGTTTTATAATATTAATATGGTATATTGTAAATAAGAAGTGTTTGATGCGCAAGCTGAGTTTTGTAGTCAGTTTTGTTGATGTTATGCATATGTTATAAATAATATATACGTAATCTCTAATTTTTTCAATAAACACTGAAATTATCATTCTTTTCACTTTTCAAATATGTGCCTTAGTATCTACTGTATATGTATCTCGGCTCTTATTTTTGATGCAATTTTTTTTAAATATTGCCCCCCCCCCTTAACATACTTTGTGGATACGCCACTGATGCAATTGATAAATATGAAATTTTACAGGAAAGAACAATGTGTATAGGAAACTCGAGGCCCTTGTCCTTGCAATGTCGCACTGGCAAAGGGATTATAACACTGAAATGAAATAGTGAAACCAAGCGTGAAGCATATTCACTATATTAAAAAGTGGTGCCAAGCGTTTCATTTACCGTTTCACTCCAATTCCTACTTAATCAACTTGGACTATAATATATTTAAAAAATTAATTATTAAAGAAGACGTTACTTTTGGAGCACTATTTATAATTATTGTATTTAAGCAAATTTTTTTTTTAAATAATTAGCAAGAAGGACCAAAAATAACCGTACAATTACCATTGTTAATTATTTAAACGTGGAAGAAATTAATTTATAAATTACAAACATCTACTCCTACTATATAGATTTTTAGATAAAATATGTTGCAGTTTGATAAGACTACCACTTGAACAGAAAAAGGTTATGCAGGGGTCAAGTTCATAAGCACGTTTAGTTGTTTTGATTACAAAAAAAACAAATTTCAAACACATTTACAAAGCGTCTTAAATTAACTTTTTACGTGAAATACAAAAAGAACAATTTTTGCTCCTATTTTAATTGTAAATCACTAATATATTGGATTGAGGTCGATTTTAATTTAGGAAATTCATTAATAAGTAAAAGACTAGCAGTTCTTTTTAACATTTCACTGTTTTTATTAAATTTGTGTCTAACATATGTTTCTGCTTGCGCCATTGTCGAAGACTGTTACAAAATAACACATAACCTTTATATACAACTATATTTAAAATTATGTACTAGTCTTCGACAATGACGCAAGCCGAAACGGGGTCACGACAATTCGTCTACAGACTTTTCGTCAACGACATTTGGTCTACCGCCATTTGGTGTACTGCGACATTTGGTATAACGACATTTGGTATACCGCGACATTTGGTATACCGCCATTTAATGTACATAAATATATATTTTTTTTAAGAAATTTATAAAATAAATGTTTTTGAGGTTTTAGTGTTGAGATTTTGGAGTGTTTTAAATTAAGATAAAATGTACACAAGTATCTAAATACCAACATAAAAACTATAAACTTTGATGCGAAACAAAACAATACTTTACCTTACTATCGCATGATAAAA
>JARJDX010083553.1:0-15698 GCA_030264735.1 Gymnusa sp. GC000175
ATTTTTATGCAAACAATAAAATTAAGCAAATGAAGTTATATGCGAATCAAAAGTTGTAAATTTGCACCCTGCGAGGATTATTATGCAAAAAATATTTTTTTCTTAAATTAAAAATTATAACATCTTAATTTTTAAAATAAATTTTGTTAAATATTTTTTTGTTTCTTGTTCATTTTCAAAATTCCATGAAAACGTTTTAATTTAAACACTTCCTCCAATTTTTTTTTAATTTACCCCACATAATTTATTTCAAAATTTTATAATTTTTCTTTAACAGTTTAAAAAACTATGGTTTTCGTAAAGATTGTACAAAACTTTGATCCAAATTGTTCCATTGTCCATAACTATACATTTCAATGGTGTCAGAATCTTTACTAGAATACTTTTTAATATTAATTTATTACTCATTTCATCAGTGTTTAAGATTTAAAAAAAGCAAAATTTGCCGAAATTATATAAAAAAAAAGACTTTTTTGTTCATTGACCTTAGTGTGGACAGATTGTTACTAGGGACCATGTTCATATATTAATTATTTGGATTATATATCCAGATATTATTTGATTGAATCAGTAGCGCAACCAGAGGCATGCATGGGTGCATGTGCAATTCTTTTGGATATTGTTTTTGTGTCATATCCATTTTTTTCTAATTCTAATACTAGAGTTTGAACATCGAAAAAGATAACTAAACATTATTTTGTAAAGGACTATGAAATAAATATTATTGTTATTATTATTACAAATAACTTAATGGCCATATATCGTTTATTCCATGGCTGCCCAACCAAGCGATTGCGATCTACCTGTCGATCCGACATGTTTTAAAGTAGATCTTTACATTTCCTATCGGTTAAACTACTGTTATGACTTACTTAAAACATTATTTTTGTAAGAATCGTTGGTGGCACTATAATCGCAGGAAAAAAAATCACAAGATTTGTTTTTCCTGCATCTTCAGCGCCACCTATCATGATTACAAAAAAGTTTTTTAAGTAAAAGTTAGGCATTTTTAGAATCCGAATATGCAATAAGTTTTCAATATATGAGGCGCTCGGGTTTTTTATTAATTTGTACACAAGAGAAAAGGACGGGGGAAACTGTTCGTTTCATCAAAATCTATCAAACCCCTTAATTTTAAATAAAGGGGGGTCTTGGTCTAGGACACCCATAGTAAATTGTTTTTAAATTTCATTATTTAGGCCTATCTAATAAAAAAAATTAAATTTAATTATTTAGGCATATATAATCAACATTTTTTAATTTTATTAATATGTAGTCATTAAAATAATGGAAATATTTAACAATAATATTTAATAAAAATTAATTAATTTAAAATATCTTTATTACAATTTATTTGGAATAATTAACAAAATTATCCAAATATATTTCGCTTTATTAAATACCCCCAATATGTGAAATTAAATTTCCCCTGCATTTGCAGTTTTGGACAAAGGTTTAAATCAGGAAATCAATAAACATATGAAAAATAATTTTTCCCTTTTCCCCAGTATAGAGATAAGTTAATTGAATATAAATCAAAATTTTACTATTTAAGTAAACAAGTATGCAGAACAATCCCACACATGGTGGGATTAAATTTACAAGAGACGTTAAAGGTAATTAAATAAATAACGTATATTTTCCGGTTTTTTTGGACCTCACCTGTTGAAAGAATATTCACACACAAAGTATTTGTAAAATTTAAAGCGGTTTATGAAGTAAATTAATCAATAAAAAAATGTTTTTGTTATCATTTTATAAGGAATTAATATTTAAATGGTATTTTATTTTCATATACGACCCAATGGAAGAGAATAAATTCCTATGAATTATAAAATATATTAGGCGACTCCTGACAGGTTTATTGCAGTCATAACCGGCAGGGAGTTACGATTTTTTCTCTTTAACTAATTATTTTATTAAAATAATTGTGTGAACATCTTTTAGTGTTTTATTAATTCTGTTTTTTTATGTTAAGTGAAAAGAAACTATTTATTAAAGTACTTAAGTAAAAAGAACCTTCGTGCAACTATAAATTAAACGTCGAAAGTTTAATTTATATTTTTACAACAAAAATACTGCAATAAAGACCATATAATTACTATTTTAATTCCCCTTTTAAAAAAACAGGCTTTAAACAAATAAAAAAGCCTTTACATGCGCTATAATTAAATTCACGTGGATTTGAATTCAATTGTTTTTCAATAATATCAATTTAAATGGGCAAACAAAAAACTATCAATTGTATAACAAGAGGACAATTTAATTTAAATACCTTTACAGATCCACGTAAAATGGAATTATTCACAAATTATTGATACAATATATGAAATGTAAAATGAAATTATCAAAGGTATACTTTGAAAGGAAAGAATATATGAATAATAAGTAAATTGTAGCTCATAAATTCATGTGCGCCTTTAAGTCTGCAATACATGAATTAAAATTGAATAAATTTGTTGAGAAAATACCGAGGGTACAAATGTAAAGTTTTAAAATTATAAAGGTAGTTAAAAGTAATCGTGCACCTTACCTTACATCGATAGAATGTTGAAGAATTTGAGTTATTACACGGAGGTCATTATATATACAGCATCCCAGTGTAGGCAAACAATAACATTAGCAGTATATTAAAAATTGCACGAAAATTTAAGTCACAAAACAATTGAAATACGCCAAATAGAGTATATTTTCTGTTCACACTTATAACGAATTAAGATTTCCTCCTAAACAACAACACAAGAACTAACTATGAGTATTACTACGAGTGTTTCACATACTCCATTTTGAAATGATCTATAAAGAATGTGTGTATACTAAGTTCCTGATGCTTTTTCATACTTATTTCTTCATAAGATTGAATTATAACATTATTTTAGGGCTCACTTCTGTCACTATTATCACAATAATATCGTTTTTATTAGGTGTGTCTTTGTAAAGATGAATATACAAGAAAATCACGTCGATGCAGCTATCACCCTATCAGCTATGCACTTCTCTTCAGAAACCTTGTCAGACTTCCATGTTTCAACACAAGATGGAGCTCATACGGACACAATCGACATGGCATTTAAGCTCCACCTTTTTAGGAACATTCACAAGTTTTATTTATTTAAAAATAATATTTAATTAAAACAGGTTATTTATATAAAAATTTGCAAACCCATATATAATTAATATATCAATATCAATATACTCTAACAATTTAAAAAAGATATAACAAAAAATATTTAACCATTGACGTTTTATAATTAAAAATAAATGTAACTCGGTGCTTAAAATTTTAATTAAATGGTTCAATCTTGGCGGTTGGTAAACTAGTTTGTCATTTAAATACAATGAATGTTATTTGAATAAAATGAATGACATTTGAGAAAAGGTGGCTTTGTACAAATACAAATTCAGGTCTACCAACTTTGGGGATGACAGGCTCTATCTTAGGGTGACCAACTATTGATAAAAACGTGATTTGGAAACTAACCTAACCCCACCCAATCTTTAAATAGCCGAGATGCTTTCTATGTTCGTAGTTAATTAGGAAGGGAGTTGTCGTAGCCGTGCGTTACCTACTGAGCGCTTAGGGTTTAATTCCTTAAAAATCAAAATCGGAATTTTATGACCACTTAACCCTCGGTAGGCAACGGGCAACCACCGAGGGTACATGCATCAGAATAACTTCCCCAATTTAGTGGTTCTGATCCCACATAAAACTGTCCTTTGCTTTCGTGTAATAGCAGACAACACGCAGAACGTGGAAGTAAGCGGGGAAGTCGCCCACACTCGGTAAAGTGTATTGCCCTACTAGAAGAAGAAGAATTAATCAAGTAGATTTATAACCTTGTTTTTTAATCTTCTTTTATAAGATACTGGTTTGTGCAATACTAAGCAATTTCAAGAGGCATATTTAAGATGGTTGCTGCCTCATCTAAGTATGCCATTTTTACTAAATACAAAAAAACTATGAGATACACAGTCATCGGACTTTTCCGCCTTGAGAATGCTCCCTGCAATGGCGAGCGTTGGCAACAACCAATAAACATACGCGACTTAAACTCGAAAGTAAGAAAACTTACATCGACCTCAGTCGCGAAAGTCTAAATTCTAAATATGAGATACACAGTTCTGCATTTTTGTCTTGTTACGTTTATCTTGCTTTAGCCAAGAAATCGCAATTGTCTGGATAAATCATTTAGCGCACCACGTGAAGACGATCTATGGAGAAAAGATCTCATCTTAAGTCTAAGCAGTCGGAATGTAACTTCTTCCCTAGTCGAAAAACTACTGGACATATACATTCCGTCGAAGCCCAATGGTTCTTGTACTTACATTCCGAATATATTTATATATTTAATAATCTAGAGTGGAAGAATGTAGGACTAAATATATCAGGCGAAAGACTTGCCAATTTACGGTATGCCGACGACTTCGTTATATTTGCATAGAACGAAACCAAACTGAAAAACATGTTTCAAAAAATACTCCAAACAGCAAAGGCCAAAATAGATCTTCCTGTTTTGGTTAGTCAAAAAACGGATCTGCTAAGCTCAACCCAACCAATCAGAAGCTTAACCAAGCAAACACAAATATTTATTAATACACACTATTGTTAAAAATAGAATTTATTAACATTGTTGTACGTGTCGTGGGAAAATTATTTTGTTAAAAATGTAAAATGAATCGATCAATATAAAATTTGTAAAAAATAAAAAGCGACATAACAAAAAATATTATTGTACAATATTTACGTAGACACACTAAAAAACAAATTAGCACGTTATATTTATTTAAAAAATTAACAAATAAGCAAGAGTTTTCTTAATAAATTTCACTCTTATTAAAGTTTTTGAAACATTTTGCTGTGAATGCATGAAAGTTATACTTCGTTTATCAGTTATTAAACAAAGAGTATTGTTATTAAATGTGCATACTTTAATTTAAATTACGTAAGTAGAAACATTTTAATAAAGAAATTGGTAATTAAACAAGTGAATTTAAAATTATATTTAAAAAATTATTCCCAATGATAAACAACAAAAAATAATTATTAAATAGGATTATAGGCAGCATTAGTTGCTTGCACTTATCCATTACTAATATTATTACCCTCTTCCCCTCTCCCAGATTAGATATCCTTGAAATAGTTAACGGTTGAAGTTGCATGGTTACATACAATAATTTCTATTTGTTTCTCCTTAACATTTTGTCAATAAACAGAAAAATATCAATAAAAAAAGTGAACAAAGAACCTCAAATTAATTAAAGTAAAAATTTATTAAAGAATCAGGTCATTCCAAACTAAATTTAACAATTTTATTTTCAGCTGTAAATATGACAATGAGAACAGGATATAAATCTTGGCGGGATTCTTCAAGTTTGATTTTGGTTGCGAAAACTACGTTTGCACCTAATATAACAATCAATGATTTTAATTACAAATTGTTATCAATTAAAAGGAGTTCAAAATCAAAATTTATGCCTAACACATTTGTCTTTCCTGGTGGAAATTTATCACAAGCTGATAAATCTAGAGATTGGCTACAACTTTATGAAAAATTTGGTTTTAATTTGGACACATTTGCAAAATTAAATCACAAAAAAAATAGACCTGTAATTATGCAGAAAGAATCACCTGACATGCTTCCACCTTACCTTTCATTGCGTATAGGTGCTATACGAGAAACATTCGAAGAATGTGGGATTTTAATTTGTCGAAGTTATAAAATTAATTATAAGGAACGAATTGCTCGATGGGCTTCATTTATAGGTAAAATACATTTAAATTTCATATCTCTTTTAAGGTTTTCTGATTGCCTGATAGTTATTTTTATATATACTGGGTGTCCCACTTAAAAATTTTCACCCCCGGCAGAGGGGCAACTTTGAAATCCTACATAGGAACGCCCATTTTTATTGCAAATTCAGATTCTATGAGTAAAAACATATAACTTTACTTAAAATATTTTTGTAATAATCGTACTAAACAATTATCACAAGATTTGTTTTTTCTGCGATTAAAGCACCACCTCATTCATAACTCTTCACATTCGCTACAACTCTTTGTAGGCCTTGGCCTTCCAAAGTAACACCTTCCATATATCTCGCCTTGCAGAAGTTTTTTTCCAATTCAGGCCCTTTTGCATCCCTCTCCAAACCGTCTGTTCACCATAATTGTGGTCTTTCTTTCCTCCTATATCTCATCGGGTTTCTGAAGGTAAGTTTTTTTGATATACTGACTTCTTTCATGCGTGCTAGGTGGCTGGTCCACTGCAGTCTCTGGATTTTTATTAGCTTGTTGAGTAGTTGGTAAAGTTTGAAATTGTATCTTCAGCGCCATATGTCGCCCCATATTTCCCTGAGGATTTTACGCTAAAAAATGTACAGAATTCTCATGCCGTCTTTCGAAACCACCCATGTCTCCGCGCCATATGTTGGTGCAGACTTTATTAGCGTTATTTTCGTTTTTCTTTGTAGGTATTTGGATTTTAGTTGTTTTTGTAGTCCGTGGTAGCATTTATTTGCTCTCGTATTTCTCATCTCTTTTTGTGTGTTGTTTGTGATCATGGAGCTCTATTTAAGTAATCATCGTGAGTGGCGCTATAATCGCAGGATAAACAAATTTTGTGATATTTTCTTTTCTGTAATTACAGCGCCACCTACAATTATTAGATAAAAATTACAATAAAAATGACAGGCTCCAACTTAGGGTGACCAACCATTGGTAAAAAACGTAGTTTGGAAACTAACCTAACCCAACCTTTAAATAGCCGAGATGCTTTCTATGTTCGTAGTTATTCAAGGGTGGAGTTGTCGTAGCTTAGTTGGGTCGTGCGTTGTCTACCAAGCAAAGGCATTGGGTAATGAATAATTATATTCCTTCAGTCAACGGCAAAGGTCCAGGTCTAGGGTTCAAATCCTGGAAAATTAACATCGGAATTTTATGACCACTTCCTCATCGGAAGGCATATTTCTCGAGATATTCGTAGTATTACATTTGTTTAAGACACCTAGTTTATATGTTAGTTAACTTTAGAAATTTTTTTAATTATGTTATACAAGGTGGTCCAGAAATTAAGAAATGGCAAGATCAAGTTCACGATGATCCTAATAAATTTTTGGAAATGTGCCATAAATTTGAAGTTTATCCAGATGTTTGGGCTTTAAAGGAATGGTGCAATTGGGCTACACCACCTTCAATTCCTAAAAGGTTTGACACAGTGTTCTTCCTAGCATCTTTTCATCAAACTCCTGCAGCTCATGCTGAGAAGCAAGAAGTTCAACATTTAGAGGTAATATAAAAATTTAAATTTAAACATTAATACTTACTGGTACCCACAGCTTTGCCCGTTCATTTTCGTGATTTTACTGTATTGCTCAGTTCTCTTGAGTCACTTTCTTACAAGGAATATGTTGATTTTAATAAAATTGATCTGATGGTTTTGATGAATTGAAGTTGATGAATTGAAGTTGATGAGCAGCTTTAAACTTAATGACTTTCAAGAATTTTATATAATATTATAATTTAATTACAGTGGGCAACTCCTAAAGATTTAATAATTCGAAATATGAAAGGAGAAATATTGCTACCCCCTCCACAATTTTATGAAATTTCTCGCTTGGGAAATTTCCTAGATATCGATCATCTTTCGAAATTTGCTAATGAACGTGCCGAGCACGGTGTGGAAAGATATTGGCCAATGCTGATCAAAACTAAGGATAAAATTTGTGGCTTATTACCTGGTGATGATTTTTATAAAGAAATTGATCCTGATGTAGACGAGTTACCTTATATGGATGAACTTCCTGATTCTAATGTGCAAAACAGGATGACCTTTAAAGAAACCTATCGTAACACGTTAGTTCTAAAAAATTTTACTCCGAAGTGCAATCATCTTGTTCCTGTTGATTTTTCTGCACAAGCTAAATTATAAATAAGGCTGTAATTTTTATTATTAGATGAAATAAATAATTTTTTTTATAAATGATTTGTTTTAATTTCTACACAATTGACATTTAGTCTTTTAATGAAGCTTCATAAGCTTCTTAAAATGTGCAGCAAGACTACACCACAATAGAAAAAAAACAATAAAAAAATACTTAAAAGTAAAATTTAAAGAAAATTATGGCATATTACAACATTTTACTTAACAAACTAAACAGGAAAGCTGCCAAGTAATTTTCTTAAATTTTTTGAGTGGAATGTAATATTCTTTGGTATAAAGTCTATTTTAAATTGCAGAACATTATTCTTTGAATTATATTATTTGGGTAATTAAAATAAAATGTTATACATTTTATGATACAAAAAAATAGATTATAGATCGTCGAATTTTAATAAAGCAAGTTTAAGCAATCTTGGGCCCGCGAGAAGTGACGTTATTGCCGGCGCGAGTCTCAGCGCATTCCTCAGCCCTGCGCGAAGATGGAAAAAAGTAAATCATAATTCATAAGGAACGAAGCAGTCGTGACTAAATTGTATTGAGCAAAAGTTTAACACAGGGCCGACACAGATGTGTTCAGCGTTGGCGCGTTCCCCGGAACGTGCCGTGTGCAAAAACGAGATATGATTAAAAAAAATGTTGGTTAGTAGTGTCCGCATCGAGGCGAACCGAGATCAAAAACATTTTGACACAATGGTTTAATTAAAATTAAAAAATTCAAATAACGTGTATTCAGTTGATAGTGATTTTCGTTGAAATATTTTTTGTTTTTTTAAAAGTGGTCAAGTGTTTAGAGATCTTTTCGACACAGAGGCACACATATTTAAGCAGATTGTCATAAAAGTACGCCTGTGGTACTACCCGATGCTTTTTTCAATTTTTTTCCAACGCTCCTATAAGAGTTGCGACGCCTTCAAAGTTAAAAAACTGATTAAAAAATGTCTAATTACTTTTTTGTTAATCGTCTATAAAGATTTACAAAAAGTCTTATGTAAAAAAATGACAAGAAGTGGTCGTACCTTAGTTGGGCCGTGCGTTGCCTACTAAGCCACATTAAAATGTTGGTCCCTTTCTTTCGTGTAATAGCAGACAAAACGCACAACACGAAAGTAAGCGGTTTAGTCGCCTATACTCCGTAACGAGTATGGTACTATGGTACTACAAGAAAAATCACAATTCATAAAATATGACAGAATTATCTGCAACGCGGGGCCTTAATCTTAATCTGTACCAAAAATTGTTATAATTTTGCACTCAACTTGCTTTATTCGAAATCCGGCTCTGCTATCATGTTAAATCATTTCAAAAGAATATTTTCTCTTAAATATAAAATAGACTTGAAAAATAACAAAATAACATAGATCTGATACAATAAATAATTACATAAATAGAGCTTTTTACTTTTTATAAAAAATAGTTTTAAAATTATTATTTTTATACAATATATTAATAAAATTTGTCTGAATTTTATTTATAACAAAACTTTTTTATTGCTTAAAATATTAATCCAAAACAAGGTGGGGGACCAAAATATTTATGGAATCTAAATTGTTATAAATAAAATGCACAAAAAACAATTTGTACTGGTATAAAACTAAACGCTGATGTAGCCTATAATTTTTTTATAAATAACGCTAGAGCTTAATTTGTTGTTGAAAAAGGAGCGCTGACGCAAATTTTTTTACAGCTATTTTTTATTTTAATGCGAACAAAATTCCAGGAACTATGAATTATTTCACTTTTTCTTTCACATACACTATCAAATGGCTACAAAAAGTAGTTAACTAATCTACAATTTTTTTTTATCTAGTTTGGCTCATGAATTGAAATTTTTTTTATTACATGCAATTATTTAACTAGAAATTTTCAAGGAAAGAAGAGCAATAGAAAATATCTTTTTTTACCATAATATGTACTACGTTTTGTTTTTGTTCCCTTTCTATAAACCTAAAAACCCACTTTAGACAAGAAATTTTGTATTTACATACACGTATTTCTCTAAAACTATTTTTAAAAAGCACATTAAGAATTATTTTTTTCAAATTTTGTCCTGCAAGTTTATTAAGAGGCAGAAGAATTTGATTCTTCTTATTTTATATTGTATTAATTATTTATCACCCCGCTACAGAGATAACCAAGGTTTATAGCACTTTAAACACTCTGTATAATTAAAATTATATTCTAAATATATAGATTGATGAAAGTTTTGTAAAATTTATTTTCATTTAAATGAAACCTATAAAAAATGATTCTTTATAAGCCAGTTTCCATGAAATAATTTTTTGTTAGAGGTTAAATTGGTTTAGATTAGCTTCAGTACATTAAAAAAAAATTGTTTGACTAAAAACTGGTTTTTGTAACACATGCTCAAAAAATACCGCGTTATAATTCGCTAAAACGCACCATAAATATTATTTTTTGCATAAATGACTATAAAATTACGAGGCATATAACATATAATTTATATGCCCATGACGTCACTTTTAATATTTTATGTGCGTGTTTGAAAGAAGGACATGTACTATATATAGGTTGGTTTGAAATGTGTTTCTTTTTGTACAAAGTGGAGACATCTATTGACGTTTATAAATATTATTAATATTTACTGCCACAATAACCAAGCTAAAAATTTTAGACTGTAAAAGCATTTATTATGATCCGCTGATATTAATTGAAACATGTTACGACGTTTCGTTGAGAATTCGTTACAAAAACTATTGTATCTAGTTGGTACGAATAAAACACTCGTGTCTTACACACATCACATCCGCTAGATAAAATACTGTTGTGTCACGAGAAATTGGTTTATATGTTTTACTTATTTTACTTTGTTTTATAAAATTACTTGCAATATTAACCACATTGGATGAAATTTCGTATTTGGAAATTTATATGTTTGAACCAATGGGAGATGGTAATTAACAATAATTATTATAAAAAATTCCCATCCTTGTGCCAATTTATAAACTTTCAGGACGACATTTTTAGCTTAAAATAATAAGGATTTGCCTCCAAAGAAACCAACTGTAGTCTAGAATTAAACTAAAAGGAGCGTTTCAATTTTTTGCGCTACAATCGTGTCTTTGCTAAACATAGGTGTAGGCTGTGAATTGTTGGCTAACACTACACCGTTGTAACGTAATGCTAAACTTGTATATTTTGACGCATTTTTTAACGTATCTACTGTTTAAAGTGCATAAATCAGTAATCTTTATGTGTAATCTCGCACTAAAGAAATCAGGTTTTTTTTTTCAAAAGTACTACCCTAAAAAGTTTTGGTAAATGTTCGCGAGTCTAAGAACTTTAAGTATCACCCACGTAAACAAATGCATGTGGTTGGCGCGTGATTTTGAAATGTAATGCGAATAAGGCGCTCCCCAAATCTGCAGTTACGTGGCGACAACTATACCCCGCACAGTCTGGAGATAATCGATTCTACTGATTAATCGAAGAATTAAATATGTACACATCTACAAGAAGAAATTTAAGACCGCTCAACACCTATGGTGAATCCGGAATCGAAGTAGAACTAAGCGAGGTATTGCTGTAAATATTCCTCAACTTTTGTTGAGTATTAATTTTAAAATCGAAACAGATTTTATATGAACACCTAACGATTAAATTAAACACGAATAAAAACGAGCAAATAATCTACCTTTGCGCCAAATATACATAAAACAACGACTATACACGAACATTAACGAATTAGGACGTGTACTTTCTTAATCACCTTTATAAGTAATAAAAACGACAAATAATCGCAGACATATATTAATATGCACGCTTTGCATTTGATTGGTTAAATGTTAATATGTACGCCTCCAATCAAGATGCTTTATATCACCCAAACGAGTACATAAAATGTTATACAATGTGATACTATTTATGGATTACAGACCCGGATTTCCCCATAGGCCCATGACTGGAGTGACAAATTTTCAATAATTCTATTAAAAAAAACACGCTTAAAACAAAATTTATTTTTATTATGTAGAATAGTGAACAGCCAGTGGTAAATGAGATGATGTCCATCTGCAATTTTACCTGCAGTTTTGACCCTTAATTTTGTTTATGTGATGAATTTTTATAGAAAAGTGAAGCTTTTCTGTAAGTTGTAATTTTTCTATTATTAAGGCTATGTACACATGGGCGCGTTGCAACGCGCGTCTTGAAATACGACTGATCAAATGAATGCGTACATATGCAACGCTCGCTTCTCTCTAGACGCGCGTTCGGAGAGTTCCACACGAAACGCGCGTTAGATGAGTTCCTTTATGTTTTAATTAGACCATACACATGACGCGCGTTTGGAGATTTCCACACAGACATTTAGCATTTAGCGCGCGCTCTGGATCAGTTCATTGCTACTTTTAGATAGCGTATTTTGTTACTATTTTTTGCAACGCGCCCATGTGTCCATAGCCGATTTTTCTAACGCGCGCTTTAACGCGCCCATGTGTACATAGCCCAAGTCACGTACGTTTTTTTAACGCAATTCTTAATTACTTGAAATCGCGATTAACAGCAGTTAATCAGAGGAAAAATAGTACTTGCATTGCATTTTAATCATAAGATTAAACACCAGTTTCCTTTATTTAAATATTCACTAGAGGGCGTTATAATTCCATAACTTTTAGGCGATGTAAAAATAAACGAATTGTTGCTCCTATGATTTGTTTATGCGTTGAAACACCCACACAGCCTTTATTGCGATTGATTGCATTACACAAAACCGCCTCAATGGGGTGTAAATTGCCGTAATGTCGTTATTAAATTGCAATTCATAAATTTTTTTGTCTAAAGTGGGATTATACTGTCCAATAAAAATGTGGACTTAACATTAAAAAACTGAGACGTGCTGAAGATATTTCTTTGTGCAATAAGCAAACTGTTTTATTTAAAAACTAAGTCCGCATTCAAATTGGATTTGAAAATGAAAACAACCAAGAAAATATTTGCGCGCTGTACTTTTTTTTTGATTAAATATTTTTATTTTGTACTGTATTTCGTGGCGAAATTTCTTGATTGTTTTTTTAAACTCCTTATGTACATATTTTGGCATTAATTAAAAAAAATGGATTATGAAAATATCTTTGAGAAAATTTTCTTTAAATACTGTTTTAATGGTTCGTAGACTTGATACCTTAGAGAGTTAACTTCTGGCATAGTTCTAAGACTTGTGAAAAATTCACAATCAGTTTCTAATATTACTATAGTAGAAATAAGTACAAATATTGTGACAATCACAAAGGAAGGTACAAATGCTTTAAATAAATTGAATTTTCGATTTTTTTGTAAATGTTTTTGTGTGTTTTGAGTTGTATTTGGCAAGCAAATTCGTCCATCTACCTGAGAATGAGATAAGGGTGTTTGGCTACGGCTAGATCTATGAGAAGGATTTGTAGCATCATAACCACGATAACTATTTAAATTTAATTGAGATTCTGACGAGGAATGTTCAAAGGAATCACGGAAGTAATAATCACTAAACCTATCCATTGAATCATCTTTTAAAACTGGAATAAAATAAATTTTAACCAAATTAAAAATGGTTTCAATTAAAATACCTGTTGTTCTTAATTTGGCCATTCCCATAGCTTCTTGATCTTCTGTAACGGTTTCCAACCCTGAAACATCTGCATATACTTGTGCTGAAGGTCCATCTAATCCAGAACAGAGTCCAGCACTACTGCAAGGTTCCATTCGAGAACCACCAGCATCTGAATGACTTGATCTGGTTAAATTATTATAACCTGTTTTGATAAATAGAAAAAAACGTTTTTTTTTTGCATAAAGCTGCCTAGCCAATTAAAAGAAAGCGTGCAAAATGATACCTAAATGAGGTTGTAATGGAGTTGAAGGAGTTGCAGGTACACTAGAGGCTTTTCTTCTTAAACTAGCAGTGCGTTGGATGCTTGGCTCTTCTCTAGTAGGAGAACCAGTGTCTTCTAAAATTTCTTTTTCAGTACGACCTGTATATTTAAACTTAGTACCCCATGAAAAAAATCCACCACCTGACACCACTGACGGCGCATCCGAACTTGTAGGCAAACTAATAAAAACAAAATTAATTTTCACAAAATTGTACTTAACATTAAATTAATTAAACATACGTAAAAAATAGCATTTGTTCCATTGCACAGCGCCAAACGTGTCTGCACGCAGCACCTGTAGGACATTTAAATCCAACTGTGTGCTTTTTCTAAAACAATCAAAATATCAATTACTAAAATAAATGAAACAATTATACGCACTTCATTATAATTTAAGTGAATAATAAACATTTTCCCTTCGTAATTAATTTTTTGAATATCCGCCCATCGAAAATGATGCGTTTTTTTACTGCCTTGTATAGTTAATATTCCACTATAATTAATTCCTAAATAAAGTTGGCTACTTTTGTGGTCCTTAACAGAATGCGGATCTACACCATATGTATCCAATTGGCATGCTAATTTTAAAAATGCGTTTTCTACTTGTGACGGAGTTTGTCCTTTTAATTGCTTTTGATGAATTTCCATAGCTTTATCCTCTATTGCATCAGTTTGTTTAATTAGGATTTTAAAATCCGAAACATAATTTCCAACATGAATTTCAGGATCATAATCACCCAATTCTCCTTGGATTATATAAGCCGCTAACATTGCTGCTTCATTTGGAACACAATATAATCTACCATGAAGTAAGTCACGTTTCATTTGTAAAAATATTTGATAACGAGTGATTTCTTCCTTTAATCTGAAAGGGTCTGGAGGATAAAATTTAACTCGAAAACTAAACAACACCGGATCCAAATCTTTTACTTGCTTGCATATAGATTTGCCTAAATCTAACCAATGCTGAAATTTATGTTTAAAAATATATATATTTATAAAAACCTGTTAATTCTTGCTTACTCTTTGATCGTTAATATCTACATAACGTAAACCTAAATAATCTTGCTCAACAAGATTTAATTGCTGACAAACATATTGTAATAAATATTTCCCTTTATGTTGAGGCTAAAATTATAACAATACATATTGTTATAGGTTAGATTTGAATTGTTAATGTAAATTGTTGTTATTTTTATACCTTGTATTCACATTCTAATATTTCAGTGTCTTCCAGTAATCTCACAGTACATTTATAAACAATATTACTGTCACCTCGGGATCCAAATTTTAACATTTTTAATAATTAACATGTGTTTTTATTATAAACTTGTATATTTATAGATACATTTGTATTTTAAAAATTTAAAAATTACTTTTAGACAGAGAAAAAAACAAAGTCACATTTCTACTTTAGTTTGACAGATAACTACTAACGTTAAGATAGCTAATTACCAAAATTTAAATGTGACCAATCTAAAAAAACATCCTACTTCATGCTGGTATAATTTATATACAGTATGATCTAAATATCTCGTTGTAACAAATAGGAACATACACTTGACGTCACAAACTTATTTACCATTGCCTCTGATTTTAAAAGTCGTTATTTGTTAGAATTTAGTTTCCAAATAATGATGTAATACGAAACATCTTAACTTTTTATTATTGTAGACTTCCAATCAAGAGGATCATCATTATTATCGGGGCCAGTTTTAGGGTAAAGTACGGTGACCATTCGTACTGTATTATACAGTATAGTACAGTACTGTTGTACTGTATTATTTCTTGTACTGTATTTGTACTGTATTTTATTTTTTGTGCTGTACTTTAAATATTCTAAAAGTTGTATACTTTTTTTTATTACCGAATGTTGGAAAATGTGCGC
>JARJDX010083577.1:0-12603 GCA_030264735.1 Gymnusa sp. GC000175
TTTTCAAGTTTTAAAATAGATTCAATTTAAAATAGCTTAGGTTTGCGATTTATGTAGCAAATATATTTTTATTTTATTTCCTATTTCTGTTTACCTTTAATACTGTAAATTTCGGAAATTAAAATTTAAATTATATTTTAGTTTTTTGCACTAAACACCATAAATAGGAGGACTTCTTTTTCATTTATGTTTTTTATTAGTTGGAGCAAAACATCGATGCAAAATTTAAAGTTTCTTCATGTGGTGCATCTACCTTTGCTGTAGCTCTAATAGTTTTTGTTTTATTATCAAAAAACGAAATTAAAATTTTTATATCAATTTCGGAAACTTATTGCTAGTTTCTATTTTAAAACACATATTAATTATTTATCTTACTTAAAAGCGGGAGGTTCGCGAAATTATTTTTGGATTTTATGGGGGCCACTTCTACTAAAAGGTTAAGAACCACTGCTTTGTAGTAAATACCTTTTATTCCGCTTAAGAAATATATAGGAGAAAAATATTCATAATTATAACGGCTGTTTGATTAAAAAAGGAAAGTTTGGGTTGTGTTCGGTTAAATAGGAAGTTGGCAAAAATTAATTGATACCCTATGAATTTGATATTTATATTTTTTATTGCATTTATAAAACCCTACCCTAAGAGGTCGTCATTTTTGTCATTATATTCACATTCTAATTTTTTTTTGGTAATTTTTTATTTCTGCTTTCAAATATTTACTTCCTGGACATAATGCTGCTTCAACTACCGACATATGTTTTCAACGGCTATTGGCGATTCAAGCTAAGCGATACTTCCTCTAGCGGAGAAAAATGTACTTCTCTCATAGTGGGTGTGTTTTTCATTTTTTTACATATTAACATATTTAAACGATATTTACAAATTCACCAGGCATAATTAAACATTCAGTAAAGAGCCCAGCCACAGAAAATCAAAAAAAAGCACCAAGTTACTATTATTATATCTGTCATAACCTTATTTTACCGTTTACCCATTAAGAGCAATAAAATATGGCGGGTAATATTAATTTGAATCGTCTATTGCCTTCCACATTTTAGAAAGTGGTATGCTGCCATATGATTTGCGTAGATCAATAAATACCAAATATATCCTAATGTTATGTGGTCGTCGTTTATCGGTCACTTGCTTTATTGCAATTATGCCCGCTCTAAAGCCACTTTTTTCATCCACGTCAAAGAAATCCTTTTATTTTCGATACTTGTGGATCTTACTGTAGACTCTACCAATGGTAATTTGTAATTGCTGAAATTACCATTGCTGCCTCTTTAAAGAAGTTGCTTATATAGTCCTTTTGAAAGTCCAGTGGAAGACTTTCTGCTTTCAAGTACGTATATATTTCCCAGCCATTCTAAAAGCTGGCTTGGGCCTTACTATACTGGTTCAACATGTATAACCTGGTGCTCGCTTGAAATGATAATTTCCCTGCAGGTACTTTACCTATTTCTTCGTCTTCCTGAGAAACTGTTATCGGTTCCCCATTATCTAAAAACCTTGGTCCGTTTTCTTTATTCCTTAGATTTTTTATAACACTCTTTTCAATTTTGTGGGATAATTGATCTTAAGAGGACGTTTGATTTCTGACTGATTTTTTCACATTCGTTTTCACAGGCTTCGTTTTTTGCTTTAAATATTGTCTTTTTGGCATCCCTTTGAAGGTATTGTTGTTAGACCTTGACGGTGTAAGTACACAGCCAAGTGTTCCACGCTATTTTCTTCTCCTTGACCTTTAATTTTATTTGCACCTGAGTTTGTTTTTATTTCCATGGGATTGGTGACCCCCAGACTTTCTTAAACTGCTGGATGAATTGCTATAACGAGGCTGTAAAGGCTCTGCGTTCAACCATCGTCTATATTATTTATTTTTTCGCTCAATCCCTGCTACATGGTAAAGATCATAACCACATTCTGCTTCTCTGAATACCCTTAAATCTACCACTCTTATTTTCTTATGTTGTTTCGCTACCACATTGTCAATGCTTGATTTCAGACCACAGCTTTGTTGGAACCAAGAGTATCTATGGTGATTTTTGTTTTTTTTGTTTTACTGTCTTTACTTGTCCCCACATTTCCATTGAAATCATTCATATAATCTTCCGCTTTTCTATTTTACCCAACAAAAGGTTCGTCAGTTCATTAACGAAATTCAGCTTCTCAGCTTCTGGGCTTTTTTTTACTAGAGACATGCACCTTCATACCATTTATGTTAGTTTTTTTTTCAATTTTAGATTGAAGACTTTTGTTCCTTTTGTTTTTTTGGCTTTTTAAATTTTACATATCCATATAGCTTTTCCGTCTGCCATGTCGTTTTCCAACCAGTTCTTTGTAACTAGGACTTTCAGTAGCTTTAACTTGTGTTTCTGAGGATAGGGGAGCTAGCGCTACAGGCTACATCCATCATGGTTTTCATTCATTAGAATAATGGCCTTACTTGGTTATAGAATTTAATTTATCGCTATGTTTGGTTCTTTCACTCCCTTGATAGTACCATCTTCCTCTGCTCTTGACCATATGACCATATGTTTTAGCTAGTTGTCCTCCAGCCAGTTTTTTTTACCTTGGTTGTTACTCCCACCCCTACTCCTTTTACATCCGGGCTTGGATTTGTATAAAAATAAAAAGGAATTTAATTTGCTATTGAATTAGAAATTAAATGTAAATTAAAGAATCTACATTTTTTTTACTAATAATGCATTTATTGGGACTAAAATAAATTAAAAATAAACATAAGATAAATAATGATAGCTTAAACATATCTCATGTGTTTTAGTTGTTCCGCTAGAATTACGTCACATCTTGCTACTTCTCATACTTTCCGTCTATTAATTGGATTTTTCATTTTTATGTCTATGTTTTTGACCGATTTGAAATTGTGTTTTTGAAAATTTAAAAACATTATTGTGGCCACAAAATACAGTGGAGCATCCAAAAATATTCAAAGGGTAGTGAAGCAATATTTGCTGTACCTTACTTAAATATCATACCTAGTTTAGTTTATTATGTCAAATAAAACACATTGCCTTTTGTCTTCAATATGATTTTTCCTTGAACAATTTTTAGAGCGTGCAATTACACCTCCTGTTGTATTAAAATGTACAAGTCATAATACTGTTTTATTTATTAAAACATAACAATCATATTTTAGAGTCAATTCAAATGCTATAAAAGGTGAAAAAGGTAGTAGTTTAAAAGCTCTAAAATATGATGCACTCAAAACCACAAAACTTTTAATCAAGCATTGATCATAAAGAAGTGGGTCATCTACATATAAACACATATGGTGCATAAATAATACATAAAACGTAAAATAGAAATGTAAAGTTTGATAACTCAAACAGAGTAAAGTTAATACGTAATTTTAAACTCCATATTAAAGCAACAAACAATCAAAAACAAATAATCACTTAAAGAAAGATAAAAATACATGGTGAGCTCCCTAATTTTTACAATATTTTCTTAATTCAGTGGGTAAGAAACCCGTTTGAAGGAAATGAGACATAACGAATTATAAATGAGCTTGGTCTTAAAATATACGATACTGGTAATGATCGTAATTAATGCAAGTTGAGTTGTGGAACCGTATTAAAAGCAAGTTATGCTTAATTGCATTAATTTCACAAGCTTGGAATTGTTGTTGCCGTAGATCAAGGGTTACGTTATCTCATCCCCACGCCCACAAAACGGAAATCAGAAGCTAACGCAGGACAATGCAAGCGCGTTATAGTACATATTGTAATAAACACTCGTCCGGTGACATATTCGGTGATGCATTACCGTCTGGCAATTAGAGTATTGTTAAGTAATTTATTTACCGTGGTCATGAGGTATTTGTCAATATCGGCTATTCAATGCGCGTATTACATATATGACAACTATTCATCATTTCTACCACAACAGTGGAGGCATTCCAAAACGCTACTAATTAATGTCTACTCATTGCTTGATAAGATCATCTCCATTAATTAATTTAATTCAATGCAATATCTGCGCTAATAGATAATTGTACGTTTAATTCAAAGCGAAAGCGCATATGTGAAATTTCATTTGCCCGTTTTGCAAAACTAATTAATTTTATATTTAATTAAATGAAAAATATACCAAAAAGCATTAAAATCATTGGACAGTGCTAATTTTATTAACACTTCACAATATAACATAATGGGGAGCTTTGTAATTCATCATAAAATTATTTTATTTGATTGAAATTATTTCATAAGCAAATTCAATAAATCCTTCTCATGTTTAGAATATTTTTTAAATAAATTAATTAAATTTAAAATAATTTAAATCTTCAACCCAAATGACAATAGAGCCTGCACGCGGTACAACTAAAGAGGCTCTGTAGATCGAGTTTATTCCGGGATAAGTAGATCCCCCGTTGCTGTTTAACAGCTCCGGGTGGAGTAAGGGAAAGGGCACCTTCTTGTCCTAGAGAGGGGAAATCATCTCTAAAGGTGAATGAACCAATCGACGGCCAACGGCATCGAGATGCGGAAGGAAACGGAAAACCATCGAATTAGTGAGTCTACGAAAATCCCAAGAGAACTTCTATGGAAATGTCATCAGTAAAGAAAGGTTTTTTTCCGGATTTTGAGGATTCAGCATCATATGGTGTGATGTGGGCTACCGGCCACAAGAACGTGACCTAGCAGGCGACTTATGGAAACTCTGCTACTGGCAAACTAATACAAACACAAATGGGAATTTGAATAGAAATCCAAACACCATCACTAAAACAGAAAGCACAAACTAACATTCGCAATAACTTTCGAATACGAACCTAGAATACAAGAGGAATAATACTAAGAGGAAAGACAATCACTGTAGAAAAAGAAACTACATCAAATATGAATCTGCGCATTACACTAAAAAAATGAAGGTTACTTTCTAATGGAATCGGGAAATACGATATATCTCTTCAGAACAGAAGACCAAAGCCACAACATTGTTGCCCTTATACTAGACTCAATTGACCCGAAACGCATCCTTGAATATTTTTGGCACATAGCCCAAACAGCTAAAAATATGGAGGAGATCATAATAATCAAGTTAATGGACGACGATGCAGAGGATGATCCATAACAAGATTGATAAACGAAATAAAAAATATAACAGGCTTAAAATTTTATGATACCCTCCTCCGGGAAAAATATAGAAGATCCTGGAAACACCCAATTAAAAAAATATATTCACGACTCTCATATCTGTGGACACAATTAAAGATAGGGAGCGACTGATAGATTCAGTAATTGAAGTAATTTTGATGACTGTTTTAAAGTCTAAAGTATGAATTTTTTTATATCACCTCTTTTTGCATTACCGAATTAATCAAGAGTATCCTACTTGGCAAATGTCATACCAGCTATATTGTCGTAATGACAGCAGTTTCAAATTAAATTTTAAAATTAGTCAATTTATTAATGTTTTATCACAGAACCAGAGGGCGACCGGATGATCCGAAAAATGTCGCCGCTTCAGAGAAAGGTAAAGCCCTTGCAGAAACCATCCTTGTAAATCAATTAAACAAGTTCGCCCGCCCCAAAGCGAGAGAAGATCGTAGTCGTCAGCATTATGAAGAATTTAAAAAATCCTACGAAGGTAGATTTGCCCAAAGAAATGTTAAAACGGAACCAATTATAGTGGAATCATCCATAAAAGATAGAAGCAAATTTAGGTTGGTTTCAGAAGGAAGGATCGGACAGCAAAATTTTTCGTTTGATTTATTCAGCGATACTGTTAACAGAGCTCCGTTTGTGGAAAAAAAGCCACTTATGTGTAGAACACCTGTAAAAACCATAAAAACCATACCAATTGATGTGCCCAGATATGGAGCAAGTGCCATTTACAATCCGAAATGTAACAGAGATACAGAAGCAATGCTACTTTTAAATAAACTAAAAGAAATGGAGAGCAAATACCAAAATTTGCCTTCTTTGCCTGAAGATGAAGATGAAATACCAAAGGAGGATGTTTTAAAAACAATAGAGGATACCAACCAAAAAATTAGTATGGCTGCTACACAACTGCAAGAAATTCAAAAATTAATTCGGGAAAAAACAAAAACACCACTATCAACTGTTGATGAAGAACCGGAACTATCGCCTAAGAAAATTTCGAAAAGAACAACTCCTCCTAAACCTCAAAGAGATGTAACGAGCACCAAATGGACACCTCGCAATGCAACTATGAAGAAGCAACAGGATATTAAGAAGAAAAAATTGGTTTTGACGTTAACACAGTTAAATCAGAGAATACAGAAAATGCAAGAAAAGTATTTTAATGAACCCGGCTCGAAGTATAAATCAATAAATGATTTTTATAAAAAAGACAAAATTAAGAAAAGAATCGAGACGATTTACACGAATGACGATTTTGATCCTGAACAAGAAGTTAGCAAAATCGTGCTAGAAACATCTGTAAAGGGTAATGTAAAAGATACTGCCAAAAAATACGAAGTAAAGAACAGTATGCGAAAACTGTTTAAAATTAAAAAGAAATCAGAAAGTGATATAAAGTCTAAGTATGAATTCAGTTCAGACATGAGTTCCGATAACTATTTATTCAACAAAAATGTTGGAACAGACAATTATAATTTTGACACATATAACGAAAATTATATAGATAATGAAATACATTTAAATCAAGATGCATCAAGTGTAAACATAATTTTATCTCCCGAACGACCGATGTTTTTTGATTCTCCCGAAGAAAGCAGGGAAGGAGAAAGGCCACCAAATTTAAAAGAAACATCAAACCAAAATTTATCAACCGAAGAAAGTGATTCAATTTTTTCAGTTGCTGGCTTAAATGATTCCATATTTAAATCAGACTTTCTGATGAAGGAGTTTGATATAAATTCTAAGGACATGTGCATTGACTTGGGTAAGCTTTCAGAAGAAAGTAGTAGAAGAAGCAAGAAGAGTGTTCGCTTCTTGCCGGATCCACAAAAATTTTTCTTAGATAAAAATGATAACAAATCAAAAGTTAAAAGCGCCTTCATTCGTGATTCCATAAAGCAGCAATTAAAACATTCATTGTTTGATATATAAAATGTGTAAAAATGTATTGTCCTTTTTAGAAACGTAATACAAAATGTTTATTTTTTTTTAAATTTTATTAATGAAAAAGTGATGAAGCTAAAGATTTAGTCGCAATACTGTTTCTTGGAGAATGAATTGTCCTCTTCTCCTCTTCAACCTTTGTGTATTTTTTTAAGGTGCCTGCAGCGTAAGTAACATTGTTAATGATACCTATAATTAACATGTTACGCACAGTCTGTAGTCGTTTTTACATTTAAAATTTGTGAATAACATGTTAATATGTTAATAAGATGTAAGTAACATGTTACGTGAATCTGTGCCATGTTTATTACTAGTTTCCCATTTTCTCAGACTTATCTTCTGTTAAGGGAAATTTTATGATCTACGATATAAAATTCTATAAAATAATTTAGCGGTACTAAAACATAATGTCCTTCATTTATATTTTAATCACCACGATTTCTCTCTACCTATTTTATTAATTCGTTAGTATGATTATTAAAAACAAAAGATAGTAGAGTAACACCAGACAATGTGAGATCAAATGCGGCTTTAAACTCGCAGCAGACCACTCGGCATCATTACTACATTTCGCACGCAACAAACACTTGGGAGTTGGGAATTGTTCAAAAACAGAATAACTGAATAAAAATACAACTAAAGCCAGCTCAAGAAGTAAATAAATCTATATTGACTTAAGTAAATATATCCAAGAAGATGTACTGAATACGATGCAATACAAAAGCATGTGCAAAGAACCGAAGAAAGCTGTTCTATAGTCTTCTTCTTCTTCTCATGGCACTGCAACCTTATGTATTGGCCTGAGCAACAATATCCCTCCACATTTACAAGCGCCCTTCAGATTTGCGCCCCCATTTTCTGTAGATAATCCCTTACTCCGTCTATTCATCTCAGCCTAGGTCTTTCCCTCTTTCGCTTCTCCACCGGTGTCCATTCAGTAATTAGTTTTAGAACTCTTTCACCATTTATTGTTATTATGTTCCTGAACCATCGAATTCTTTGGGCCCTTATCTATCTCGCCACATCTTCTCCATTTAAAATTGCAGTAAACTCGTGATTCATACGGGTCCTCCAGCCATTATCTTCTTGAATAGCGCTAAATATTCTTCGCAGGGTCCTTCTTTCATACACTTTAAGTTTGTCTTCTTCCTTATTGGTAATAGCCCACGTTTCGCAAACATAGGTCAGCACCAGTAGAAACATGGTCTTGTATAATTCGATTTTGGTATCTCTTCTATTAGTTTCGACTTGTGTAGTTTTGACAAGCTACAGCTAGTACAACAGGCGGCAGATACTCTTTCTTTTATTTTAACTCCTAAATCGTTGTAACTATTTAGAGTGGATACCTAGTAAGTTTTGTGTTTCATCAAACGTGTGTCTGCCTGCCTGAAGTAAGTTAATTCTTTGTTTTCGATTGTTACT
Source organism: Gymnusa sp. GC000175 (assembly GCA_030264735.1). Taxonomy (NCBI): domain Eukaryota; kingdom Metazoa; phylum Arthropoda; class Insecta; order Coleoptera; family Staphylinidae; genus Gymnusa; species Gymnusa sp. GC000175. The sequence goes on from JARJDX010083577.1 coordinate 8,502, forward strand.
TTTGTTGTACATGTATTTGGTTTTGTTCACATTTATCCAAAGACCTGCTTTTTGTTTCTCCTTTTCCATTCTTTCCACGCTTCCCTTAAACTTTCTAAATTTCCTGTGCTGCGGCTAGATATAGCAATATCATCAAGGTTTCCCAGATTCGCGACGGGGTTATCACAGCATGCAACGCCAGGTTAAATAGCGTCGCAGAGATGGCATCTCGCTGTCTAACTCCTATGTTAATTTCAAATTTTTCTGATACACCCCCACACGCATCTACGGTTCCACGTGATCCTTGAAATGTGATGTTAGTCATTCTCACCAGCTTGGCGGGTATTCCCGTGGAAATCATGCTCGTTTCGGTAAATCGAGTCGAACGCTCGTTTAAAATCTATGTATAGTGTAGTGTACTTTTAAGTATTTGTCTCATTGTATGTATTTGGTCTATTGTAGATTTTTTTAGGTCCGAAACCAGCCTGATACTCTCCAATGATCTCTTCTGCATATTTACTGATTTCTTTGTTCAGTAAGCATAATAGTATTTTATAGGTTACCTTTAGCAACTTGACTCTCTATAGTTTTTACAAACCTTTTTATCACCCTTTTTCCAAATTGGACAGATTATTCCCCTGCACCATTCCCTGGGCATTTGCTCTTGCCTGTAAACCATCAAAAATACATTGAAGAGCGTTCTTTAGCAAACCTCTTCGGGGTTTTTAATTAGCTTCGATGGTATATTGTCTGTCCCTAGCGCTTTTCCGTTTTTTAAACACTTCCAACATTTTGTCAGTGTTCTCTCACATCTACAACCGTTTCGTCATCATCCTTTGTCAGCATTTTCTTGAAATAATCCTTCTATCTTTCCAATATTCTGGTCGTTGTTCACACTTTTTATATATTCTGCTATGAATGATTTAACAAAATGCTTTTAGCACACGACTGGTCAAAATGATCACTGGGTTTGACATCTTTTTTGGTATTGAAAAAAAGATGGATCTTAACCAGTCTTATGGTATCGTGCCTGTATCATAGATGTTGTATGCTAATAAGCATATCTAGATTTTCATCATTACTAGGCTTCAAGATGTCCGACCTTATTTCATCTGCGCGAGTTTCTTTTCTGGTTTTGGCAGATTTTATCGCCTTCTCGACTAAAAATTGTAAGATAGTAGTGTCTTTTGCCATTGCCAAGATATTCCTTTTTTTTGGTTTAAGTTAAAATCATAATGGTGTTTTTTGTAGGAGCTCTATTTCCTCGCAACATTCTGTCATCCAAACTTCTTTGTCCTCTTTCATTTTTATTGCTATTTTCTAATTCATTAGGTTTTATTCGGTTTTACTTCCACCTTTATGTATTCTTACTTGGTTCACTAATTCAAAAATTTTTTGTGTCATTCACGGATTCTTCCGGTAGCCTTCAGTTGTACGCGGAGATAAAATATGATATTAGGTAGTGTTGTGCAATTGTCTTCTATGTTATTGAAGTTTGTTAAGTTAAATTTGGCAACAACAACCACTTGCAAAGTACTAACCGGTGCGACATATCATCAGGATTTAAGGTTTCAGGATTTAAGGTATGTAGGTATGTATATGTGATAGGAGTATATACCATGTTTTTAAAAAATTCTATATGCTTCTTTCTCCACAGCATTAAGTACCATTTCTTCCACATTAAATTATCTAACACGCCCTGGCCTCCTTTATCTATAATTTGAATTTCCGTGCCTCCCAGTTTATGATTTTCTCTTTAAATTAAACTCTACACGAAAACGCAAAAGTAGTAAGTAGAGCAAAACGCTACCTGAAGCCTTATCGCTATTTGAGTTTTTCAGAATCGATCGGTATCCTAGTTTGGCCAGGGAAAAACCAAAACTTAGGCTCACAGATTGTGGGAAAGAAAAAATTACGGTCAGGACCGTATTTTCTCCTATGCCTATGGCCCGCTTGTACAAGGGGATCAGTCGCCGGACTTAATTTTATTTTGTAAAGTCAAGGTTAAAAATTAGGACTTAAAACGTCGAACTCGCTTAAATTGCAATATTTTTTTTAAATTTTACTTCTGATTGTTACCTGGTTACCCATCTGAAAAAACAATTTGAGTCTTTTTTGTAATTTTCATACTTTTTGCGCCCTTCATAGTGCAATAGTTGAACTAGTCGTTCCTCAATCGATTATATTTGGTTTACATGCTTGCTGCACACTTTTTCTTGAATTATTATTAGGTTATGATATGTTATTTACATACAAAAATTTATATCAAAATTTACAAATGAATTTGAAGTTTGTTAAATAACAACAAAAAATGGAAGAATCTGCTTTATTGGATTTAGCTAACATACCAGCCGATCCACCTAAAATGAGAAGTATATGTAATAAGTGTGAGTAAGTTATGAACTATATATTATTCATCATTAAAATTAGATAAAATAAAACAATTTGTTATTTTAGGAGACCAACTGTTGTATGTTGGTGTAGTGCTCTACCTAAAAAACCGTTAACTCCAAAAAGTCGCATTATTTTATTACAACACCCTGCAGAAGAGAAGAGATGTTTACGCACTGCTCCTATGCTAAGCTTGGGCTTATCGCCTGATAAATGTATAATATATAAAGGCAAAAAATTTCCTGGCAAGCATGAAGACTTAGAAAATATTTTAAAACAAAAAAATTCAATTCTATTATACCCCAGTAAAGAATCGATCGATATAAGGGAACTTAAAGATGAGAATGAAATCGGTTTTAATTTAATTATAATAGATGGAACATGGCCGCAAGCTAAAGCAATTTATAGCGGAAGCACAATTTTACATAATATTACGCAAGTAAAATTAATTACATCAATGATTAGTGAGTATTCCATTCGGACACAACCTAGTGATGGGTGTTTGAGCACATTAGAAACGGCTGCAATTGCTTTATCCCAGTTGGAAAGAAATGATCTATATAAAGAAGAATTGATTAAACCCCTCCATACCTTGTGTAAATTTCAGTTACAGAATGGGGCAGTATCTCATCAAAGTAAAGAATTTCGGATTAAAAATAACACATACCCTAAGTTAATTGGAAAAAGACTTAATAAAGTGTTAAAGGATGCAGAAAAAATTAAAGAAAACAGTTGACGATTATTTTTTTTATAATAAAGTATATTCTACTATATTTACATGATAATTTTTATGTTTGATCATAGCTATGTTCGATCATAGCCTATGACATAAGCTACCTTATGTTTGCTTGAATTTAACCACCAGTGGTTTTCAAACTTTCTAAACCTGCGCCTCCTTTTATCATAAAAAATTTTTAAGCCCCACCAATTATCTCTTATGTGCAAAAATTATTTGTAATTTAAAGAGAAATTAACAAGTAGAAAATTGAATTTATTAATCTTTATTTTCTGTGGCACTAAAACCTTTTGTTCGTTCCGAGACTTTTGTTGAGTTTTCGTAACATGTATGATTTTTATGGTTTAGGGTTGTTAACCTTATGCACAACCCCGTTTTTGGAGGACCATTTCTCGCGCTCTCGTTTGTTCCAGACCCCTCTTTCCATACGGGTTGTGTAGCGCATCTCGGTGAGGGGTTGCTTAGGTTACTACACTAGGGTTTACCACTTGAAGGTGAGAGTCGGAATTTGATAGGAGAAGCTATGTGAAGGTCTCTTCCTTTTCGGCTAAAATATGGCACTCGTGCACCCAATAGAATTCTGAATTATCAATACTTCTACTGATATACCTTTTTCAAAACGAATTGTTTAAATTTGGTTAAAAACATCAATTTATACTAATAAATTATCCGAATTAGGGAAAATTTATAACAATTACACTTTAAAACGTTTTAATAAGTAATACTGATGTGGTCACCACCTGACTTTATCATAATTTTTTTTTTAAATGTAGATTTTTTAAAAAATGATAAAATTTGTTTTAAATTTAATTCTAGACACTTTTGTACTCTTAAGTTTTTTCCATAAACATGATGGTTTTTCAAATATTTGCAAAAACCCGAAAAACCTCACCAATAAACTACCACTTCCGGTTGGTGGATTTCAGCCAAAAGTAACTGGGCTCTTCCAATTGTTGTTAAAAGCCTAAATATGAATTTTTGTGGTGATATTTTTAA
>JARJDX010083596.1:0-19236 GCA_030264735.1 Gymnusa sp. GC000175
ATACTCAAGAAAACTCTTGAAAACGTATCATTCGATCGAAGACGAAATTTCGTTGAAGAAGATGAACTCGGAGAAGAGGTATCGGAGGCAGTAAGGAGGTTGTGTATAACAGAACAAGGAGTACATGAATCTAAAATGACTCAAGAAACAAGAAAATGAAAAAAATATTCATTAACCCATATACAAATTATTGCGACTTGAAATCACAGAAAAATATTGGTATTATTTTATAATTTATAATGGTGGGCTGAAAGTAAGTTTTGAATTTTGGTTTATTTAATTTAGGCATAATATTGTTGTGTAATCGCCAATATCTGCACTGCTTCCGACCTTCACATTCTATTTCATTTTCTTCAGCATAATTACAAGTGTAGTTGAATGAAATGCTCATGCATAGACTCGGCAATGAACCTGAAATTAAGCTTTCAGAAATCTTCCTAATATAATTGTTTGTTGTAAATGCTAAAAGCTGTTAATAGGATATATTTAAAAATTTTAATAAACTCAATAATTTAAACAATTTAATTAAATTTTCTATCAAAGATGATAGGATTGAAGAAGCTATTGGCTAGTAAGCGAGATAGCCAACTTTCTCGACTTCAAAAAAAATATGGGAGATGATATGATTGAAGAAGCTATTGAGCTAGTAGGCGAGACAGCAAACTTGTAGGCTGAAAAAAAAATCAGAGTCAAGAGAAGAAAGCCAAAATAAAATGTCCTTAAATAAATAATTTCACTTAATTTCACAATATCATATTTGCCATCAGGAATGGTTCTTTAAAATACAATAAAGTTTAATGAAAATATTTTCTCTGCTTAGTATTTTGAGAATTACAATATTTTATGTGAGATTAAATATATCTTAATTGTTTAATGGAAAGTTTAGATCAACCAAAAATATATTCCTGGCATCAATATTAGTCAGTTTAGTCAATAATTTGAGTTTTATATTAAGATAGAATTTTGAAAAACAATAAGAACAAATATTTCTACCCTCCCAATGAAAGAATATGATCTTATCTACAATCCTGATGAAAGTGACGAAATGATGCTTTTCACTAATTTGGAGTTCCAAAAGTTAGTATCTCCCATAATTATTCAAAGAGAAGAACCTGTTCTAGAGGAAGAGCAACCTTTCAGCAAGAAAAAAAGTGAAATAGTGGACTATGAAGATGAGAACTATTTGGCACTTAAAGAGGCAGAACAAGAACCTTGGAATGTTATAGATTGCGAATCGAGGACTTATTCTGGCAGATTGCAAGATATTTCCAACAATGGGGCAAGTATGTATTTTGCATTTATAAATTTAGGGAGTCATTTGAAAATGGTACCAATTAGTAAATGGTATGGATTTGTACAGAAGAATATGTTCGTGGAGGTTGATGCAGAAACACTAGAAAAAAAACTTGAACAGTTTGATTATTTTGAGAATGATGAAGAAGATTCTGGAAGTGACAAACAAATAGATTTCGAGGCGAGTTTTGACGACGATGATGGTGAAGAGTTTGATATATTTATTGAAAAAGAAAAAAAGTTAACTACATCAGGCCAGCAGCTCAAAGGATTAGTTGATAATTATGAAGATGAGAGCAAGCCAAATAATTTGAGCGAAGCTGTGGAAGAAGAAATAGAAGAGCCCAAGCCGAAACAGGTTAAAAAGAATAGTGAACTAACTAAGTCGGACATAAGGAATGCATTTGGGGCGGGTTCTATTTCAGTTAAAGATCTTCTTAAAATAATTAAACTTGAATTCAAACTAGATGAAAAAGAAAAAAATATGATTAGAGAATTCATTCATGAAAATTGCAGTTTTGAGATTGAAAATGTAACAGGTGAAAAAATGTTTAGACTTAGAAAATAAATTCAGGTATGGATCAATTTATTTTTATTTAAGCTTCACTTTGGAAAAAATATATCTTTCTCACTGTTTAAAGTTTTCTAAAAATCATGAACTTCAAATTCACTCTCAATTTGTATTCAGACAGAACAGAATACTATTATTTATCAAATATCTAATAGTCTAGACATATGTATTCATTAAAAAAGACATTGATCATTCAAATTGAACCGGGAATTTCAAATCAAGATCCACTGCACTCAGTTGAATCGGAGAAATCAAGAAAGTATGAATTGCCATAAGTTTTTGAATGTAAAACGAAAATCAATACTTATTTAATGGCGTGGGGGAATCTTAACTGATTATCGCAAGAAACATGTTAAAGAGCTTTGGCTGGCTAAGAACATAGAGGCATGCATCCAATCTAAAGTATTGAAGGAGACACTCGATAGTATATTTTTAGATAACAGAAGAAATAAAAAAGATGATAAGATTAAAGATGCAATTGAGCCAGTAGGCGAGAAAGCTAACTTGCAAGCTCAAACAAAATCAGAGTCAAGAGAATAAAGCGAAAAAATATATGCCTTAAATAAATAATTCAAATGATATCATTCAGTTATTTCAAAGTTGTATTGAATCCAGCTACTTTGAATTATGCAAAATCCAAACTTCCCATAATTTTTAAAATTTACTTCTTTCAACATGATTACATCAGTGGTTCAATTATATGATTTGGGGGGGGGGGGTTCTCAAATAGAATGGATTGAATTCAAGCTTCAAAATTTAATGATATTCTAATTCGTTCAAATTTTTTGTTCTATGCTACTGCCCACCTATTTCTAAAAAAATTTGATTTTTATTAAATTTCAAATATTTCCTCTCATTTTTTGCAGCGGGCTAATATACTCTCATTTTATTCTGCATTCAAATGTTAATCTCTATACTTAAGCCGGAAACCTTAATATCTAAGCAAGTGATAATTTATTTAATACTGAACGCCATGCCTTAATATTTTTAATCCTGAAAAATGTTCATTTTCAACTAGCATACTTTCTTTGAAGCGTTTTAACACCTTGTGAATATTTAATCGTTCAAATGAATGAAAAATTTTTAATTTAAAATTGAATATGTTTGGTGTATGTAGAAAATATTCTCCGATAGATTTGTAAAAGCTTTTTTCAAATTATTTCAATATCAAAAAAAATTACATATTGCATGTTTCCTATGCTTGATATTACCATTTGCCATGACATGGGATCGTTTAGTATCAATTTACAGTAAATATATAAAAGATAATCAGTAGAACTACCCAAAGTTTAGTTCTGCATCTGATCACGGATACTGAATATGAGAATATCATTCTTTTTAAGATGTAATCTCATTGAAGAGGGCGGTCTCGATGGGCAAGTATCAAAAGCAGAGAAAAGGAAGGTTGGCAATAACACAACAAAAGGCTGCATATTTCACGAAAACTCTGGAAATTACAAATTGAAAACCAAAGCTTGTAGCCAATAGAGAACTTTAATTATCTCTGTGTAAATAATTTCCTTGATTTTTGTTCTTGAGCGTTCAAAGAATATTCATTTTTATTCCAAAGCATTCCAGTTTTTTAATTTATACTGAAATTGGGAAAAAAATGTTTTTGTAGTTCTTAAGATTAGATAAAGTGAATATTAAAAAGAATTTTTCTGTTTTATAAATTTTATTTTCAGTTTCATACCAAGACTGTTGATTATGAGACTTATTGTTTTGAATCATGAGATAAAACAAGTTTCATGTTTTTAAGCAAATAAATCTCGATTTGACAATAAATTAATGCTTATTACTTTACTGAACAATATTATAGGAATAAAGGCCCATATTGAACGAGAACCAGAACCACAGCAGTTCATAGATATTGGGGGTTGCACAGATGGTGATAAAACCTATGTTATCAACTTTCATGCACATGTGCAAAATGATGTTAAAGACTCGATTGTATCCTTAGCCTCGAAACTAACTTCAGTTTCTCTTGTAGATGAGATACAGGGGGAAGGTGGAGAAAAATCTGATGTAACAGCGTTGCGATCATATCTGGGAACATTAATTGAAGAAATAAATCAGGATCTAAATAAATACAATGTTCAAATTAATTTAGTGCTAGAAGCACAAGAGCTTGACCAAATTAGTGCCAATGGTTCATACGATCCATCGTGCGAAATTGCATCACCTGTTAAAAATAGAACCGAAAATGCATTCTCAATGCTCCAAGAAAGGTATGAAAAAGCGATCGGCTTACATTTCTATATATTTGGTTGCATTTACAAAAATCCGGCTTTTGACTTGGTGAATGTGATTCCAAACAGTAAATGTGGAAGAATCGTTGGTGTGATGTGGGATGGAAGCAAAAATACAAAGAATTTGGTTAAATCTGCAATTATGGAGTCACTGACGGGATCTCCCGACATCTATTTAAAAGGAGCTTTTAGTTTAAAAGATAAGAATTTACTTTGTAGCTATGCAGAAGAATGTATTGGCAGATCACCTACTCAACTTGGTCAAATGCTTGATTATAAGAAAGAAATCAAATATACAAGGGATGATGCTCCTTTATAATAAATTTAAACTATTTAATTAGTTTTCTTGTAATTTTTGTTAATTAAGATTATTAAATTAAATATCTAGGCTGTTTTTAAATTTAAATAAAAAGCAATGATTTATCTTGGATCTTGCCCCATCAAACTGTTTGAGCATTTATTTCAGCTTCCTTTCGTATTACACTATATTATATGAGATTGGCTTTGAATCCGTTACTAGTAGCTTACCTACACAGTTAATATCCAATAAAGAGAAGATTTAACGGCTTGTAAGAATTATTAACAATAATTTATTTACGTATATGCTTTCAAGTACCACCTTTATGCATGATGCGATTATGCAGCACAATATTTGCACCTCAAAAAAACCCATACTTTACAGAGTAGAGGGAACACTTGTGTTATATATATATTATAGTGGTTTTTTAATATATACCGCTTATAAAAGATCTTAGTACAACTTGCATCGGCTATCATTTAGAACAATATCTCAGATGGCAGTGATGAACTCTATACATTTCGGATTCTGAGATACTCTGCCTTAATGAGGTATAAATGCTCAAAATAACGGCCAACAATCATTTTCAACATTTATATAGAGTTATATTATAACGAGATTTCAACCAGTTACCCTAACCTTACCGAACAAAGATTAAATTTTCTTTCCCGGCCAATGCGATGTTTACAAAATCTGAATAAACAATCGATGAACGAATGTCTACAACTGCTAATTAAGCAGGCCCTTCCAATTACAAATTGTTTCTCTTGTTTTCAGATGAATCGATGAAATTACTCATATAATATATTTAGCCTGATGAAATAATGGGAAATATTACAATAAATGAAATTTGCCATTCAATTGCTCCTAAATATATAAAATGAAAGAAATGCGGGCTTACGGAGGCAAATAAGGATAATAATAGTAGTAGAACCAAGCCAATTAATTTGATACTTAAGAAAACTGGTATTTACGTATAACAACGCGTTTTTAATCATAAAGTCTAAAAAGATGCATTAAAAAATTCAATTGCTTATGCTAAGTATACAAACTCAAGAATATATGCTTAATAAAGCGCGGAACTAGAATATATTTTACTATTTAATAAAATTAAGAGATCTGGTTGAATATGGTTGTTGAAGAAGAGCTATATCAAGCAACTTCATAAGCCTTTATCACGGGTAAGAAAATTATTGATTAATAAACCGAGACAGTATCAATTTAATGTAAGTGATTTATTAAGGTATTGATAGTATTTGCTTTAAATTTGGAATTTATTGAGCTATGGCAGAATTGGTGGCTCCTTGCCATGCTATTATTAACCTTTTCATTTTTATGATATTTCTCCTCAAGTCCGTCAGCTTCAACAAGATTAAGACTTGGATAAATTTTATTCTTTAAAAATTCACTTTATTTATGGGCTACTGTAGATTTTCGGTTTGTTCCTTCTTAAGTTACAGTGAAGCCAGATACTCTTTTCTTTTCAAAAATTTATTCTTTAATTACTTATCTATCCATACATTGTAGAAATTCCGTCCCTTTCGATTTCATCCTTTTCAGTGTGGCTATACTTCATCTTCAGGATAATTCTCCTCGAGGATATTATGTTTTAGGGCCTTTAATAATCTTTAAACGGCTTCAAGCTGCCCTGGAGATCGGAGTTGGCTCCTAATAGATAGAAAACCTGCAGATTATTTTACTTTTAATTACAAATCGCTACTTTAACAGATCTTTCATAAAATCAGGAATAATTTTAAATTAGCTTTTGTATATAATGCTGAAAATTTTGCTAATAGATCATATTTCCTCATTGTAAACCGATCGCATTAAGTCCTGATCAGATATTATAACCTCTATTGGAATGATTTATTTTTCTTCCCTCGTAAACACATAGCTGATCTATTATTTCTAATTTTTACTTTCATTTTAAAAGAACATTACGATCTGATCCCCGTTTTCACACTTTCCATTTTTTGCATAGAATGGGCTAGAGGTATTTGGACTTTCTTAACACTGAATTTATGAGAAAGTAGAAAACATTTGTACTTAAAGTGTCTTCATTTATGTTTAGATATAAATGTATCGCCATAATCACTCTGTCTAAGAAACAGTTGTCAATGAATTGGCTGAGATTAGAGTTGATACTAGAATTAAAACCGATATAAAGGTACAACAAAGCAGGTCCGGCATATCTGGGCCCGATTTGAAGAGGTGGGTGATCATTTCAATTGAAGTATGAATAACAAAGCAGGATCTACTCCAAAATTTAAAATCTGAAAATACAAGAATATATGATCTCCTAGCTGATGAATTAGCACAAATGTATAAGTTTAGGTCGAGGATAATTCCGTATGTGATGACTTGGGACGGTTTGGTAACAACATATATTAAAAAACATATTAAAGAAGTTCGCGTGACCAGAAAAATCAAAGTTTAGATGGAATCGAAAGTATTGAAGAAAACTATCTAGAGTATATCTTTCAATCACTGACGATATGCTAGAGAAGAAAGAATCGAAAATGATACTGAGCCATCAGGCTAGACGTCTGTCTTGGCAGGCTAGAGCCAGAGTTAAGGAAATTCAAGACAATCTATAATTAACCCTCAAACAAATTATTATCAACATATGTTCAACTTGCCACGCAATTGCAACAATATTCAGTTGATAATGTTAAATTACATATAAATTCGATAGTATTTATTATTGTAAAACGCCCTAATATTCAAATTTTGGATTATCTAAGGATTTTGTTTGTTTTAAAACTTAGGTTTTAGTCTCCAAATAGTTATCTAGCTGTTAGTTTATTGGAATCTTCTCCATGCTCTTCATATTGAAAGCTATCTATATATAACTTTCCATGCAATTTTAACAATATTCCGCTGATAGTTTTCAATCGCAGCTAATAATAGAAAGAGTTAAGTTTAAAATATTCAAGTTTAATTTAATACTTTGATGGCTAAAAAATGTTTGAACACGAGAAAATTTTGATAATTTTAGTGCTTGAATAGCTTGTTTAGTTTTATGGTTTAATTATTTGGTATGCTGGTTTGCATCGTCTAATTTTTTGAGCATTTTCAATATGTTAAATAGAACAAGTTCATTCTTAGTTTCAACTTCGGAGAAAAAGCTTGAAATCACCGCTCTTTCACTTTTGATTTTCTGGTTCAAAGTATTTCTTTTGATTTGATTTAAATAAGAAAAGTAAGAAAGTTCCTTAGATTTGATTTCACAAAAAGGATTAAGGAGTTTGATGCTATCGCAATGATTATATGAAGCATGATTGCATGCCTTTTTCCCATATCCGGAACAAATCATTTCAAATGAATCTAGTACAATTGAATCCAAAGATCTTGGGCTTATAATAATATCTATTTGATTGATCTTACAATAATCTATAACTGCAGGATCAATGAGTTCTGAATTTATAAGCGGAACCTTTTTTTTTGAACCAATGAAGTCTTGTTTCAGAATCCTAATATTAATCTGATGTATAAAAGGAAATTCGATATTTTCTGGATCATCATTAACCATGAATAAATCAAATCTATTGTTTTCAGTAAAAAAATCAAGTAAAATTTTACAATATATGTTAGAAAATGTAGTTCTTGGTAAATATATTAAAATTTTAGAACCAGATTTAAATTTATGCAAATGCTTTTGTATTTTGGATATCATTGAAACTTGAAAGCAGTCTTTACAATAGTTTAAAACATTGATTCTAATATTGGCTTTCGCGGAGCACTTGCTACATCGTGATGCCATTTCAGCACAAAATTTTTATGTAAAATTATTTGAATTCTATTTTTACACCAAAATTTTTTCAAAAAAACAAACTGAAAATTATAAGAATTAAACTCAAAAAGAGAGCAAGAAAGTTTTGGTATGGGGTAATTTTTAAAATAATTGATGCGGATCTAAAATTTCTATGCTGCCTATTTCAAAATTTTTTAAATTTCTTGCTCCCATACGTTCAGCTTGGTTTATGATATTTATGCCAAGTCTGTAATCTATCGGGATAGTTACAAAGATTTTTTTAATATTATTAACCGAGTATATGCCTTAATACGGTCTTACGTCTTCATATGTGTGTCAATGATATATTGCAATAAATTCGCCTCTTCAAAGCATGGCCGCCTAATAATAAGAGTCTAGTGCTCTAAACTCTTGGTTTGGACGATCGAAGGTTCTAATTCCGCTGGCTGTAATATTCCCACAATTTTGAGTAAACTCTCGAAAGTTCTTTCGAACTTTGCATTCTTGCCCCCTGAAATCGAGAATTATACAGTGAACGAAAACATAGGCTCATCACTATTCATCAATATAGCTCCCTTAAAGGATTATGGGCGAAATATCTAATATATCTCAGTAAATAATGTATACAAGAAATCTTCTATATTGTATACTTTTAAATCTTCCAAACCACAAAGTTTGATATATTAGGATCAATATATGGAGAGGGTGGGCTCAAGGGAGTACAAATTCTATGTCCCGAGTATAATAGTAAGATCTGATGTGAATCCTATTAGCTACTCCCCAAAGCTAGATAAATAAACTTTCCTCAGTCGGTAGTTGCCGTTGAGTAACTGTTTATAGGATGGCTCCAACTCAGATAACGGAAGATCATCTATTCAGAGAAGTCGAAAAGGTAGGATATGGCTATGGTTCAGAAGTTCATTTATTTTAGAATACTGTCTTTAGTAAACTTGAGTTCTAAGATCTCACGATGATTTTATTTAAAATCCAATTCTTGATATTTTAATACAATCCTAAATAGATTTTTCGGCTATAAAGCAACAAAAATGTCGCTTGATTTTTTGTAAAAAAATATGGCCTTTGGTAAATAAGCAAGATTATATATATATATAAATAGATGATTGAGTATCTAATTGATAATCACTCGGCTAGATATTAAACATCCCAGCTTATATATATAGGTCAACGTTTGTAAACGGAACTATCTGCATATTCTTGGTCCTCGGTAACATCTTGCGAAACGACTGAACCGCCATAAAGTGTATGTTTATTAGACCGTAAATCCAGTTCTCCGAAGATACTTGCACCTGTTGGTCTCTAAGAGTAGGCATGTACCCAACTGAGCGGATCTACCTCCGGCATCATGTGCTCAGAGTAGTTAAGCCTGTGTAGACTTGAAAGATTAGCTACCATTAGTCAGGTTTCATATCATCCTAGATTTCTGAAGTATGAGTTTTCTACCGACGCCCGATTGCCAACTTACTCGCAGCCCCCTACTTCAGATATTTTGCATCAGGCTTATCTTTTAAATATAATGCTGCGCCCCTAGCTCCAAAGGAGGATAGGGGAATTTTCCAAGTGTTCTTTGATACCTAAGCAGTCACTGAGGTCAGTGCTGTATGTGGGGGAGCAAGATTACTGCTTTCAGGGTTGCTAAACTCCCACCGCCTCTGCAGCAATGGAGAAACTTGGCCCTAGCAGGATTTCTACAAACCCGCCATATTTTCACCATAAGCTGGCTAAACGACAGGCCAGGTAAGTGGCATAGCGAGGGACTAAACCTTTGGTCAGTTTTTTTTTCTAAGACCTCTCAACCTCTGAGTCTGTGGCCCCCAGATATATAAAGATATGTATATGTAAAAAAAATATTTAGGATTGAAGATTCTTTTGAGCCATCAGGCAAGACAGTTAACTTGCAAGCTTAAAACCAAATCAGAATTACGAGAAAAAAATCAAAATATCACCTAGATAAATATTTACTCAAAAGAAAAATTTTTCCTATGCTATACTCTGTAACGGTATCAATACCAATCATCACAACGTCATTTCAAAGAATTCAGTTCAACTCAAAATATTGAGACAATGCACATTCCATCAAATGTTTAACGAAAACACTCGAGAGTATATATTTCGGCTACAGGTAAAATATTTGAAACGCTAGGATTGTCGAAGATATAGAGGAGGTATAAGAGACTGCATGATTTCAAGTTAAAATTAAATAGCATAACGCTTAGATAAATCAACTCAATTCATAATCCAATTTTTGGGTAATGGACAGTTCCTTGGAGTACCTTGAATGCAATCTTGTTCCGATTTAATATATTCCAATGATTGTAAAATGAGCAATCATTTATGATTAAAACCAATATTCAAGATTTTTCTAAAAATATTGTGAATTGTTACAAGGTTTATTTATCTTTGCTGCAAAAAATAATTTATAAATTGGTTACCAAACTTTACCAGTTACATACAAGTTCGGAAATAGTTCACAAGATTTAAAGATAAAAGTTAACAAACAACCGGGAATAAAATCAAAACCATTATGCATTTTAAAAATGACAAAACTATCGTCATATAATTACTTCCAAATCTAGTTTAAAAAATTTATTGAATATTATACCAATAATAGGTTAGACCATTTAAAATATTTAAAAGAAAAAATTTATATGATATTATTTTTATTTATATAAAAATGATATTTTTTAATTTAAATTAATTTTTGGCAAGATATTCATAGACATTAGTTCTTGAAATAATAACTTGCAAGCATATGGCATTTTAACACAAACAGGCGAGCTGTTCTTACACATCATACAGTAACCTTTATATGATATGATACCACATTCTTTACATACGAATGCCTCGAAAATGTCAGATGAAAACATCAATCTCTCATTTATAAGCCCAGCTGCTCCATATCCAATCAAGCAATCTCTTTCCATTTCTCCCAAACGCAATCCCCCATCTTTGGATCTTCCTTCGGTCGGTTGCCGAGTTAAAATTGCTTTGGGGCCTTTTGCACGGCAGTGCATTTTATCTGCCACCATGTGCTTCAATCTTTGATAAAAAATTGGACCATAGAAAATAAATGCCTCAAATTGTTCACCTGTGGTTCCACTTGTGAAAATATCCTTTCCTGAGAAATTATATCCATTATCGGTCAAGATTTTACAAATAGATTCAACCTCGTTATTTTTAAAAGGAGTGGCATCAGCGTAAGTACCATTAATCAATGCAGTTTTCCCACCCACAAGTTCAAGCATTTTGCCAACTGTCATTCTTGACGGAAATCCATGAGGATTCATGATTATATCTGGGGTCAGCCCATATTCATTAAAAGGCATATCTATTCCAGGAACAATTAGTCCAACTACACCTTTTTGACCATGTCTACTACTAAATTTATCTCCTATCTCTGGTATTCGAGTTTCCCTTGTTACTATTTTAATAATATTTTCATCTTCTGTTTTTGTAAGCATTACTTTATCAATAATTGCTGGATGGCCTTTGTGTTTTATGGAAGTTAAGCTTTTAGAAACTGGAGAGACTTTGTTTACTAATATACTTTTTTCTACCACTTTTGTTCCAGGGCAAATTATACCGTCATTAGTTCCATTAGGTACGAGCTGTTCAGATTGGCCATTAGAATGCTTTTTTATGCTGACAGTTGTTGTTTTATAAACTTCTACTCTGGCCATACCTCGATCAATTGATGATTTGTTAAGAATAACGGCATCTTCAATATCATAACCACTAAAACTCATTACAGCTACCATTGCATTAAATCCGGAAGGTATTTCATTATATCTTACTAAATCGAGTGTTTTTGAAGCTGCCATTGGTCTTTGAGTATAATTGAGCTGTAATATTGTATTGTCGAACCGTCTTTTTACATTAGTTGCGATATGTCCTATAGCCTGCTTTCCCATTGCGCATTGATAGGTATTTCTTGGACTCTGGTTATGATGTGGGAATGGAACAAGGCCTGCAACATAACCAAGAATAGTGAATTCAGATATTTCAAGATGTGTTGTTTCTAGATTGATGTCTGAAGCCCTAAAAGCGATTCGTGAATTATTCTCTTCATTGGCATCAAGATATTCAATTTTTCCATCTGAGATCAAATCACTAAAACTTTTATATCGCAAAAATTCAGAATCAAATAAAATCCCAAGATAAGAAAGGAGACTTTTTTCATATTCTAAATCACGTTTATCACAGAAATTGTCAATTATTTTTTTACCTCTAGAATCAAGGAAAGGGCAAGATTTCAACAAATTTTGATCAATGGTGATTAATGGTCGGCAAATTCTTCCGTTATCAGTAGAAATAAAAATGCATTTTTCAGAAATGTTATGGAATATTGAAATAAATTTGTTTAAATAGCCAGTCCTTCTTTTTTCTTTGAATAATTTAACTAATATTTCAGGCTGTGATGTAATTCCAAATATGCCACCGTTTATATAAACAAGGTGATTGTTTTGCTGATGAAATTCTTTGCCAAAACAAAATTCAATTCTTTTTACACCATATTTTTCCAAAATAGATTCAACTACAACAGGATCCGAGTCAGTCGAAATTTCAGCAAGTAGAGCCAAATTCTTAACCAAACCACAACTTTCCCCTTCAGGGGTATCTGCTGGGCAAAACATTCCCCAGGATGATGTATGTAGAGATCGTGGACCACTAACTTTTCTGGTTTTTTCAAAGTGACTGTTAATTTTAGTCATCATTCCCAAGGCGCAAATATAAGAATATCGGGTTACAATACTGGTAACCCCTGCTCTTTCCATCCTAAATCTTTTCAAATTCCAGTTTCCGGTTGAAATCGCATTATTCATTGTAGTAGAGACCATACTGGTTTGTAAATTAAAAAATGTTAAGGCATCAAATTCAGATATTCTCGTTCTTTTGCTTAAAATCTTGTCTATAGATCTTTTAAGCTCATAATTGAATCTTTTGAAAAGGTCTTCAAATAAAATACTTAATAATTGCCCAGCTAATTCAAATCGCTTGTTTCCAAGAAAATCCTTATCATCTTGCTTCAATATACCGGCCTTTGCCAAAGCTAGCCTTCTAATCATTAAGCATATATAAACTGCTTTGTTTTTCAATGTTAGATTTACAGGAATATTTGGCAAAACTTTCTCTGATAAAATGGATCTTGTTTCTTCAATTTTGTCATCATCAGAACGAATTTTGACATATTTGGATAAATACAATAGTGCTTGTTCTTCTCTAAATACTTTTAGATTTATTACATCTTCAAAACTGGGTGAAAGTATATCATATAGCTCTTTACCAACTATTTCACATATATTTTGATCCGATCCGATACCCATAGCTTTTGCAACGATTATTGCTGGAACTTCTTCTGAAAATACTGTGCTTTGAATGCAAAAGCAATCATTTCTGAGAACTACATTGGTTTTACTTTTGTGTTCAATACTTGAGGACGTCACAGATGCATATAAACCTTTAGCTCCTTCTTCGAGAATAATTCTATTTTTTGATAATTGTTCTTGAGCAAGAATTACTCTTTCTATTCCTTTTATAATAAAATATCCACCGTTGTCGATTGAACATTCTTGTGTTTCATTTATTTTTTTAGATTTGGTAAAAGCACTCTCAATTTCACTTGATTTCTTTGAATTTAATAAACAGCGACTACTTCTAAGCATGATAGGCATTCTTCCCATAAACAAATCCTTTTTTATTATAATTTGCTTATTTCTCACATATTCTATATCAACATAAATGTTTGCAGCGTAAGTAAGATCTCTATTTCTGCATTCCTGAGGATATAAACTACTTTCGATCATATTTTCCATAAATGTTGGGCTTCCTACTCGGATATCAAGATATTTTAAATAGAATGTATGATCTATATCAGAATCAACAATATCGTTGGCTCGCATAATGGATTTTATTTCTTGGTTTATGAAATAATTATATGACTCGGTATGCTGTCTGACTAAGCCCTTTTCTTTAAAGAATATCTTGATTAGATTGTAGTTTTGGTCAATATCAGTCATTTTAGGATGACTAAATTTTTAAAAATTTTTGTAATCGGAACTTAAAATTACCTAAATATAAATCGATGAACCCCTATAGAATTTTAAAATTCAATTTTAATTTTAATAAAAATTAAACTCTTTAGGCTGTTTATATTTACTTTTTATTTATTAATTTTTTTACATTAGTAAATTGTTGAAATACAACAAAAATATACAAATTTTGTCAATAAATCATTTTACTTAAATGATTAATTGTCACCTAATCTAGAATATCAGCAGTCTTGAAAAAAATAATGACGAAATGTTTATTCGCTTGCAATGCCCTTTTCTTGTTCTGTTTATAGCTATTCATGACGAAAATATGCAAGGTTCAAAGATACCCTGCCAAAGGCCAAGCTTCTCTATTCCTGTAGAGGTAGGGGAATTTTAGCAGCTCTGGTCTCAATGCCCGCCCAGGTATCTTGAAGCATTTATAAAACAATATTCTCTTCAACCGCGGTGTCGGATGCAGAACGATCTGAAAAGTTAACCCTAAAGAATAAAGATGGAGCGAGGGCAAATCTTATAGGGAAAACTGTTCTTAGTTTTTAGCGGGAAAACTGAAATAAGGGGCACCTGACAATATAATGATTTAGCGTCTTTATAATAATCTTCTTCCGAAGAGGCGTATTATTAAATACCTGGATAACGGCTATTGTATTTCAAGCCAGCACAGGTTAACACTTACAAACACATTATTTCACTGATCAATGCGTGAACGAGGCTAGGTACCAATATGCTGAGATAAACGAATAGGATTAGATTAGAAGTGCAGACTTTTCAATCAAAGCGTTATACTCTTTATAGCGGTTCACAATTTTCATAAAGATTTCACTCCATGCTAAAAACTTTAGAGATATTTCAGTGCTCAAATATTGTCGCTATAACTAAACTGGGAAGTATATTATCTCAATAAATGATTTTTGATTCAATTAAGATGCCGATTCTAATAATTATTTAAGTGATAAACTAAATTGCTTTTTTAAGTTGCTTCTTGTGTTTAGGGTTCAGAACATCACTGCTTCACCTCACTTATTATCTTCACCAATTACTCTTCTTCTCTGCCAACGCCAATATTTTCAACGGCATTTCATCTTTGATCAAATGATAAGCTTTTATTCAGTAATCGTGATTGAATACAGGCTCAACATCATAAAGTTTTCCAAATTCATTTAGATCCTTTTGGAATATTATTAAAGCCCCATCACTTGCTATTGAAAAAGTTTTTCCTTGTTTTACATTTATCTAAGTAAAAATTCTTTTCTGAAAAACCTTTTTGTTTTTGCATTTACTTGTTAGCAAATAAACGTTGAAATTATCCTCTTTAAAAATTTGTAAATAAACTAGCCCTAATGTCTAATAATCTTAAATCTATGAAATAATTTTGTTTGATTATTAGAATTTCAAATTTTAGAACAAATGGTTTCCCCAAACTGCATTCAAATTGTTAATAATCAAATATTAAATAATGTCGCCCATTATGTGAGATAAATATTTTAACTACAGATTTAATTATTTGATTTTAGATGAAAACATGAATTATCCCATATATTATGAAAGGGGATGGTATTGAAACAAGCTTCCATTACAAACAGGCAAGGGAACTCTATTATACCATTGAAATTGAATCATACAACCAATATATCATTTTAAAGAAAATCTTTGAAAGCCTATCTTTTTGATATAGGAGAGAAGAAAAAAATTTAACAAAAAGAATCGGCTGAAGACATCCACGGCAAAGGACGAAGGAGATGAATCACCTGAGATGCTAGTGAGAACATAATAGAGGCTGCTCAAAGATTTAAATAATATATCATCAACCCGATAAAAAATATATTATTCAAATATTGGTTTGAATTTTGCAATTTTATATTTGAACATGATAAGAAATGACATGATATAACCTTAATTAAAGTGGGAATTACGAATCAAGATTTATTGAATTCAGTCGAATCAAAAAAATCAAGAAAATATATCTTACTTGCAAATGAAATGTCTCAAGTATATAAATGAAAAACCAAAATTATTCCATATATAATATTATGGGACTGTGTAGTAGCTGATTATCACAAAAAACATGTAAATGAGCAGGGACTAACAAATAATATTAAATGCACATCCAATCCAAGGTATTGAAGAAAACACTTGAGAGTATATCTTTCGGCTAAAGACAAATAGGTAGAGAAGAATGGATTGAAGAAGCTAATGAGCCAGTAGGCGAGACAGCTAACTTGTAAGCTGACCAAAAACCCTGAGCTGAAAAACAAAATTGTTCAAACACTAGTGCTTAAACCGGATATTTAATTTAGTTAAATTCGAATATTCTTTTCAGCTTACATTAAACTCAATCAAAACATTTCTTACTCAGTTTCTTTTCGGAGTTTACAATATTCTGTAAGATTTTGCATTTAATAGGATAGTTTTGGGCAAGATTTTTCTTCAATACTCCATATTAAATACAAGCTTCATCATTTTATAACACTCATACAATCTTATTATTTTACAATATTTTAGCCTTATTATGAAATTAAAAAATATATAAAATGTAACAATTAATTCTTGCATAATTTAATATAAAATAACTCGGTTAGATATTAAACATCCCAACTTAGATGTAGAGGCCAATATTTGTGTGAGGAACTATTTGCATATTCTTGGTCCTCGGTAACAAGTAGTGAAACGAATGAACCGCTATAAAGCGTATGCCTATTAGACCGCAAAACCATTTCTCCGAAGATGCTTACACCTGTTGGTCTCGAAGAGTAGACATATACCCTACCGAGCGGATATACCTCTAGCATAATGTGCTTAGAGGCGTTAAGCCTGTGTGGACTTTAAAGATTAGCTGTAAATAGCCAGGTTTCTTATAATCCTGATCTTCTGAAGCAGGAACTTTCTACAGACGCTGGTGGTTGACTTACCTGGAACCCCTCCCCCTTACTTCAGATGTTCCACGAAAATGAGGAACAGCTGTCCAAGTAGCGTTTGTACTGGCGCTACTTTCATTGCATCAGGCTTATCTTTTAAATATCCTACTGCGCCTATAGCTCCTAAGGGGGAGAAGGGAATCTTCCAAGTATTCTTAGATCTCTAAGCAGTCACTGAGTTCAGTGCTGTATGTGGAGGAACTCGATTATTGCTTTTAGGGTTGCTAAACTCCCACCACCTCTACGGGAATGCAGAAACTTGGTCCCTAGCAGGATTTCTACAAACATATCATATTTTCAACATGAGTTGCTATACAACAGACCAAGAGAAGGACTGAATGTTTAGCCAGCTGTTTTTTCTAATACCTCTTAACCCTTATGCTAGCGACCCTATGCATTTAATTAAAATTTCTTTTAAAGCTAATTTTAAAAACTCACATTTATTTCATTTCAAAAAGAAATTAAATCACATTTAAGCAAAAATATCCCCATTGTGAAATTTAAATTAAAAAATGGGAAGAAATTGATTCTTATACTACAATTTCTGTGTGATAAATAAAAAGGCTTAAGCCCCGCAAATGAAATATTCTGATCGCTTTAGAACTAAAGAATTAAAAGAGAAAGGCATTTAATTCTCTATTCACTTGCAATATCGATGCCATACTACTACACTAAAGAAAGAATTATCTAATAAGAAAAATAAATCGAATTTCATCATTACCTAGAGAGACCTAATGTAAAGCAGCGCCAAAGAAAATATCTGGCAAGTTTCGCTAAAGCAATTAAAGTAAGAAAAGTTTTATGGAGCATTAAACACCAAAATACTTGCCATAAAGTGTGTAAATCTCAGACAACTATATTGATCAGGTGATTTTATATCTATGTAGGGGTGTCAAATAGATTCCTAGTAATTAACTCTGGAAGGGGCGTTTTCGAGTTAATTGATAGTGCTAAAGCTCTGATAAGTATTTAAAGACCTTACAATTTCCCTTGGAATTATGCTAGCTTCTACTCATCTGAGGATCAAAAGTCTATGATGCAAAAATAGTCTGAAATCAAAGAAATATGAAATAAAATAAAAGAGTTTAAATGGGGGATGTTTCTCTAAATACTTCATAAAATATGTCATTATCTTTGAAAATGTAAAGATGTATGCAATTAATGATTCCATTATTGCAATCTAGCACCTATAAGATAAAATATTTGGCCCCAATGTGATTAAAGAAAAACTCAAGATTTTGTCATATTGAAGTTAGCATGCTTTTTACCTTATTCAAAAATATGTTTCAATTCAATGTTCTAATTTTTCTTCCTATTCTTGCCATAAATTAACATTTAAAATCTATAAGCAGTGGTTGAGGCAGCTAAATTGCAAGCTTAAAACCAAAGCAGAGTGAACAATAGTAAACCAAAACTAATAGCCTTAAAAAAATTTTTTTTTAAATTATATGTTATGTTTATGCTTCAAAACCTCTGAAAAAAGCAGCCGAACAGAATTTAGCATATTTTTCAATAACATCAAACATCAACAATATATTTAGATGTTTATTTTTAAACTTAGGGCTTTATAAAAGAAAGAAGAACAAAAATGCACTCTTAAATTATTTACATTTGATTTGTAAGAAAAGAAGATATATTTTATTCAGAATTGCTTTTCGTTGAAATTATAGAAGTTTGCACATGTTGTGTAAGAAACTTTGAAGCTCTTTCCAGTTTTCTGAGAAGCTGATTGCTAACTTTCAAGGTTTCATGAATCTCTTTTATCTGCTCATTCATAGGGTTAAAATTTGGCTTGTTTAAGAGAAAGCAAGATTCGGTCAATTATTTATTGGGCAATAAATATGAAAACAGACAAAAATATAGAAAGAAAATAATTTTTACGAGATTAAATATTAATGGAAATTTGTCGTTTCTTGTGCTTAATTTGCTATTTATCGTGGTTACATGACCTGCATATTTCAATGTTTTCGTATCTCCTTTCAAGCTCAAGTTTTAGAAGATTATTATTCAATTGAATGGGATTTTTTTCTCGCATATCCGTTATTGGATTTAGTTCCAACAATAGATGAGGCATCTAATACTTTGGGC